>JARPRG010000363.1:129525-145892 GCA_031001745.1 Hartigia nigra
GCGATGCAAGCGATGCACTCGCGTGAATCATTATACGCGGTTTTATTTATATTCAAAAATCCAACGCAACAGTACACGTACTTTAGGTTACGAAGGCAAAGAGCCATAATATTTATTGCACTTATAAAGAAACAAAAATACTTTTTATCAGATGCATTTTTCATTGTTTAATTTTAAACAGTGTTAAATGCATTTGCACCTTGGCGTAACGTCCCGTGGCATTCGCGACGCGCCGCTTAAATTCGCAATGGAAAGATTCGTGAATATTCATGCAGTTACGTTGCACCGCTTTAGCTAAAGTGCAGCGATTATGCGCCGCGGTATTTCAAGTGCAGCGGAGAGAACGAAGAATGCGCGATGCACCGCGCACTTGTTCAAAATAACCGCGGACACGCGATAGAGACGTCCTATAATTACCTTCTGCTTGTCCGCTTGCATTTCTTTTTTTTTTCCTTTTTATAATTTCCGAAAACAATATTTTGGAAATTCCCATAATGTCCTTTGGCTGTCTAAGTGACGGCCGCGTCATGGATGCACTTTTGCAGGGGTTTGAAAAAAAAAAAAATGCATTGCAGAGAACGCAAATATAAATCGACGCGAAGTACCGATAAATGTTGTTCAACGTTACGTGATGAATGCAAACAGGTTTCGATCGAGCGGATGCAATAAATGCAACTGCATACGGGGTTAGCGCGACAGTAGCATGCAAAGGGGGGAATTAACGGAATAGCAGTGAGAGTAACAGACAGACAGTAACAATATATATGCGTCCGAGAGAGACAAAAAGTGACCAATCCAAAATAAAAGGAGGAGAGTGTATACGTAAATGCATGTAACTGTAAAATAAAGTAATAAACAAAAAATGAAAAATCGAAGTCTAATTAACAATCGTTAATGAACCGAACGAGTGGAGAGGGATATGAAGAGCCTAGTGCAAATATAATTCGAATGCACCAGGATTCATTTGATTTTGATTAAAAGCCTAGAGGTCAGTCCAATCGATGCAGCCGAGCGATGCATACGTTTCAAAGTGCATGGAGCGTCATTCTATTTTACTCAAAAAAAAAAAAAAAAAATTACCATAAATTCGTAATGATATCACAAATTATTTCAACTGCATAATTATCCTTATTGCCATGAATATCGATCGCAGATGCATCTATTTACCGTTATCCATATTATACAAACTGCATTGGATGCATCTGGATGCAATAAGTCCCAGCAAACCATGTAAAAGCACTTCGTCAAGGTAACAGCAGACTCTTGCCAAAAGCTGAGATACGCAAATAGAACGTGTTAATGAAAAAAAAAAAAAAAAGATACAATTTTCCATGAACCCAAAAACCAATGCACCAATCGAATCCGGTGCAAGGATAAAGTGCATCCCGATGCACGAAGAAAGGCCACGCCCTTTTCTCAATCAAAATCATAACGTAAAACAAAGTTTTAACGTTAAAAAAAAAATGGCATCTCTTTCTCATCGAAAACACTTATTACTAATGGTGGCCTTCGTGATTAAACATTTCTATCTGACGCAGGTAAAATGCACGTGCGTCGAATAAAGAGAGGAAAAGAGTCGAGTGGACGATCGAAGGAGTCAGAGAGGCACGAGCCTCGAATTATAGCTGGATCGAACCGGTTCTTAAAAGGGCCCTAAAGAGTGAGAGAGCTTAAAAAGGTAAGGCCCACTGTGCCTACCTTGCCCCCCTCTTGGCCTTCCACCCCTCCGCACCCCTCCGTCCTCTTTACACAACTTTTCTTCTTCCTCTCGCTTCCTTTTTATCTTAACATCTTGTATGCACTTTTACTACGTGATAGGAACTTGTCCTGCGATTAAGTGCACTGTACTGCGCTACACTGCACTGCACTATACTGCACTCCTAACTACCTTGCCTTGCCTCGTCCTGCATTGCTCCTCTCGACAATCTCGAGAGCCTTTAAAGTCTCGGCAGTTGCCACAAGCGCAGGAGATGAAAAAAAAAAAAGAAAAGAAATTCGAAAAAACGAAGAAAAGTAGAAAGACCTAGAGAAAGTACGAGAACGATATGCCAGACAAGGACTTGTCAAGGGGTTTTGATCCTTGTGCAAGATACATCAAAGGAAATCCGTATTAAATAAGAAACCTGTGTAAAACAGAAAGTTATATAAAAAATGGAAGAAACAAAAGAAATGTAAACTGAAAAATTTGTTTTCCTGCCGAATAAAAAAATTGGACAAACTACCAAAGAGAAATTTATGGTAATGCGATTCGATAGCCATTTTTAATCGATAGACTGTTACTCAATTTTTTTTACCATATAATACCTTGCTGTGAGGTAAACAGACGAAAACTGAGGTTGCTGCTAAATACAAGGGAATTACGTTTGACGATAAAGTAGAATACCTAGGTAAGATGGAATTACCGCCTAATTATACCAAAGTCTAATTAGGTTTCCTCGTCACGTTCGAGGTCAATTATTATACTGCGACACGATTGGTTACAATTCAAATGATTACCTATCGTTACGAGACCCCGGGATCATTAAATCATTCGCCAAGCACATCAGCCAGTGAGACTGGTAGAAAATTATTTTTACGTCACGTCGACCACCAACTTCCGGTTCAATTATTTTGCAAAAGCAGTTTAATTAAAATAATAATAACCGTCCGCCACCTTTCTCGTCGCATTATCCGGACATTATTTCGGCTCAATTTAAATTTGTCCTCCTGTGCTCCAATTACATTCGCGACATACCTACATACGTTATCCGTTGCATCTTTAGCGAAAGCGATTAGTCCGTTAGTCGGTATGATTCCACGTAATGAGATTAATTAGTCGTAATAAGAGACTTCCTGGCAAGACGACGAAGGGAAAGAGAAGGGACCGATAGTTCGAGGAGGAGCTGAAAGGAGTAATCAAAGAAAAAACAAAACAAAAAAAAGAATAACGTTCAATACGAATCAATATCCATGTAATCAACTTCTCGATAACCCTTTTGTTCAATTCACGAATCTAATTAAGGCGCCTAATTAAATAACAAGGATCGCAATTTGCTTGAGTAAATTTCGTGTCGGTTCACACGATAATTTGTTGTTTTTTTTCGAGCATTTTACATTTTGAGAAAGTACAAAATAATATAATAATAAAAAAAAAAGAAGAAGAAGCAAATAGTATACCGACAGTGACTCTTTAGTAACATGGCGAACTCCTTACTTGTCATCCGCCCCATAAACCCCATAAGAATTAGATGCCAATGGCGTGCTAAGAGAACAGGACTGTACCCGATTCCAATAAATTAGCGTCCAGAATTATTGTAGGGTTGCACGCCATACCACCATTAAATAGCAGCTTATGGTGTCTCCCTATCTCTCGTCATGGTGTTCGCAATGGCGCTGCGCGCAATCTAAATAAAGAAAGAAAGAGACAAAATTCTTATCCCACGAAAGCGTCCCGCCGTATAGCCTCGGGAAGACACGTGTCTCTCGCACCGTACCCTACGACTACGACGTTCCCTACAAGAACATGACAATCTCCATTTAACGATTTATTATCATAAGATCGACACGGCAATACCAATAGCTGGTTAACAAAACGAAATTAAATCTATTCTTATTAAAATATTCATAGTCAGCGTCAAGTTATTCCCCGTGATAAACTGAGAGACTAACCCATAATAATATTGTCCAAAAAAACCAAAGCCATAGAGATCTTCGTAAATTATCGTTATCAATAATGTCACTCCGTACGTCACGCATGATCAAACAAGAAGAAGAAGAAAAAAACAGGTTCACAGATAAGGTCACAAAATTAATAGGCTCCTTATCCAAGTACCATTAATTCTAAGAGAAAAAAAAATAAGAGCAAAAATTGAATTAAAAAAAAAACATCAATTTCCATGAGTCATTTCGAAACAACCGACAACACAAGACTCAAGGCTCTCGTTGTACGTTAATTCAATGGAGGATAAAGAAGCGAGTACAACACGAGTATTGTCATTGTGTCGCAAGAACTCTGAAGTCAGCGTTGAAATTGTTGTTCTTCCTACTTCATGGGGTACCACAAGTCCCTCATGGCGTATGAGCATATATATATATATATATATATATATACAAATGAAATGGAAAAAAAAAAACAGTCCCTGTCGAATGCTACACCCTCACGCCACCATAATGGGGTATACCGCTCTTGTGTGTTATTCTTGCGCGTTACTCTTGTGTTCTCTTTATTTTTCTCATTCTCTCCTTTGTATCCTGTGTTTTGTGTGTCGAGCCCTCGCCCCGAGTTACGATCTATTGTTGGCTTAAAATGGGTCTTCTAGAATCCTTCTTCAACTACTAATACAGGCCCTCCTTCCTTTTCTTTTAAGCCAGCAATGCTCTTATTATTAACGAAACTAATCAAACGATCGATCAAGACAAGAAATCCCCGAAGACGCTCTACGCTTGTAACCAGTCTTTACATTTGTATACCATTTTTTTGTTCTTTATTATTTTTTTTTTAATTTTATACTTCAATTATACGAGTTCTCGAAACGACTTGGATTTCGTAAGAACGGCTTATTAATCGCTGCTACTGGAATGCAGCTTTATCGCTTTGTGATGATTACTTCCGTCGATATATATTCCTCCTGTTTCTTTTCTTATTTATTTATTTTATTTTACATGTCGGCAAAGTATTTAGCATTTATGTGGTAATGTCTATCCTGGACAATTTTTATTAGTATAATAAGGACAGAATGTACTGGAAATAGCGATTGTCGAGTGGGAAGTATTAATTTGGTTTTAATTACAATTAAAAATGTATTATCATTATTTATATAATTTTTAAGGATTTTTCACGACTATGAAGAAATATATATATATATACGATGATATTTAAATTGAGTTTTGTACCTTTTTTTGTTTTTGGTCGGAAGAAAGGTTGGCCGATCGTTTTAGCGTGAACGAAGCTTCGTCCAGTCCGGGATAATCCACAAGCATCAATCGACTGTCAATGCTTGTCAATCACTCAAGTTCACTGAGAGACACACATCGTCAAAGTAAAACACACAGGAGAATATCTTCTTCCTTTTATTTCGAATACTTAGCTTCACTTTTCGTCTTGCGTCGAGTTTGACATTTTTAGTAGTTCGAGAGAGCTACACTTTCCTTAGGATTCTCAGGAATATGTAGAATATGACATTACTGGAAACGACAGGATATTTCTCTATAATTATTAGAACGCCCAATATATTCGTCACGATAGATATATTCGATATACATTTATAATAACACTTTTTAAGTCACACAAGATTCGTCGCGACTATCACATTAAAATCCCAGACACAGTTCAGTCACGTATTTAGTGTATTTAAAGAGAAAAATAAAAGTATCAGTACGTTAAAATAAATCTAAGCAGTTCAATTCTCGCAATTCACTGGATATGTCAATCTATACAGGGATACTGTATTGTAGAGAGAGAAAAAAATATTTAACATACTCGTAACTGATTCGTCTCGAGTTTCAGATATCGAGAAACCAGAACTCAAACCTCAACACTGCTCCGGTTCGTGTTTAGAATAAATTCAAAATATCATATTCACTAGTTCGAAATATTCGTGTCCACTGTATTTTCAAGGATTAAATAATAATAAGAAAAATATGTGATGAATCTTGCTTTCTAGCGTGAAAACTACACACTCTCATTCACTGAACTCGACTCGACTTCACTCTAGTGGATTCGATTTGAAAACAATCGAAGCCAATAATCAAGATTAATTGAGTGGCAAAGCCGGCCCGAGCACCCGACTAGATGTTACTCGCTGAGCATTCACGCTCACTCTGAGAGTTAGCCAGGCTTTCCATGTTGATGCGCAACCGCGCCGCGCAGCCATCCCCACCACAACGCTTTTCATCCCTCGATCAGCAAACCTGAGAATTCTTACACACGAGAGTGGCTCTCAACATGGTAAACTTTGACATGGTATTGCGTGAAGCTTTTTGTGTTTATATATAGAATATTTATTGAGTGCGGATAAACTTATGTGTTATGTATTGATCTTAGACGAAAGTAAATAAGATATCGTGAGAGATACGATCAGCCAAAATAAAGAACGATTGAGACTTTTTGATAGCTCAAAATAGAAATGGTTATCAATTAATTGCGCGAGGAACTGTAAACCATTTTTTTTCTTCAACGTTATTTTTTGTATCCTTTCACAGGTTTTTACGGGTTTCGCCATTAAAGTCTGAGGGTATTTACAGACGCTGTAGAGGCCACAACTTTTTTAATCGGGGACAGCCGAAGTAGCTTCTGCGAAATGAGGTCTTTTTTAGGTTGGCTACGGGGAAATATGAAACGCTGAAAAAATGTGGAATAACAGAAAATAAAATGGGTCAAAAAAATAGCACAAGTACCGAGTACACCGACGCACGAGTTGACATAAAATTTATATGAAAAATTCCATTGCCACTGGATATAACGTCATGCTGCTTTCATATTAATAGAAATAACACATATTCGGCAACCAGTCTTAGCAATCAGCTTGCGAATATCTTTTGCGAATCTATACGATTTGTTATCCGTGTAAAACCGAGAGAATCCGGATTTACCCGAATAAATCGCCTAATAATGCCGACGACGCGAATAAAAGGCGAACGAGAGCAAATGAGACAAGAAGACAAATAGCGCGGAAGCTTCTAAGGATAAATGGGATCCTTTCTTTCAGTGGGACTTTTCCTTTTGCGACGTCGCGACGCCTCGCGACGTCAAGTTTCGAACTTTCCTAGAAATTCCGTAAGGCAACGTTAGTCGTTTGAAAAATTCATAAAATTTCAATTGAATGAAACAATTTGTTTTAATAATTAAAAAATTTAACGCATGCAATTAATTATATTTGAAAATTATAATGATCATCAGTCATAATTGTCCCTGTTATCGTATATCCTGATAGTAAAGTCATTAGCACGAGTGTTGATGTCACCCACGTTACATATGTCTATTCGTACGAAGGACCTAAAGCAGATGCAACGAGGACCAAAATTCGATGCAGCTGTAACTGCATCCTGCAGTTGCATCGGTACCCCCTTAATCAAGAAATGCAGATTGGAGACGTTTGCATATTACTCTTCTCCCTTGAATTCCATATGCACTCCCAAACCAGCAACCCTTGAACTCTGATGTCAGGTTTCGCAACCTACCCTGCAATTCCAAATACTATATCCTGCAGCAACCCCTTGAAATTCCCTGCAATTCCATACACCCCCCAAGGACCATCTCGACCAATCGTATAACCTTGGCGAGAGTCAAGCTCGGAGCAATTACTCGTTTAATTAATTTCACTAATTAATCCAGAATGCATTATTAAACCTTCAATTAACCCTGACCTTCGAAGTGCATGGAAATTTAAAATAATATTTTTTTTTTCTTCAAAAATATACAATATTTCTAGTGCATCCATCACGGTGCAAAGTGCATCGCATTTTGAAACGATGGACAATTTTCTTTTTTCTTGGCTCTCAATCGATAATGGAATTGATCGATCGTGATTGAATGGAACGTTTTCATGTTAGTGTGTACATACGTGTCAGAGCCATAAAAGGGCAAGGGCCGAAAATGGCCAAGGACTGGAATAGCACGTAAAATACGTATTAGAGTGGATAGCCTGCGTTACTTGAATTAGTATCAAATAAATGGCCACTCTTAGAATCGTAACAATGATTAGCTGCAAAAAAAAATCGATAATACCAAGCAATTTCATAATTGCTCTTTTCTCTTTCTCTTTCACCCTACATCTCTTTTGGTTTCATAGTCTAGGTCGATCGTCTCTCGAATTCCTATGGGAATACCCATAAAACGAAAATCCAAATGAAAGCCCTCGAGATTGTTGCAAATTTTCGATATATTAAAATTTTAATTATAACAATTTCTCATTAAGAAACACGCATTTCCCTGTTCACTTACGAAGAAATATTTATGTAGAGTTAAAAATATATTTTATTCGATCTACAGCTGCTACGATCGCTTCGTTCAAAATTACTGGAGAACAATGGTAAATGACGTAACTGATAATTTTCACCGCTTACAACATCGTCAAACCGCATCCTCTGTATATCAGACGTACTTAAACGCTACGTTATTTTCGCACTGCTACAGCAATTGAAATATTCGCCGTATTCCCGGTGGGAATTGACCCTGTATAAATCAAGGCCTGTAAAATTGCGCAACATCGCGTGCCGCTACCATACACTGAATAATACTTGATAAAAGAGCCAAATAAACAATGAGTTGATCTCATTTTTTTTATGACAATTTTCATCCCCTTTTTAGTATCCAAAAAAAAAATAAGAAAAAGACAGACTTATCGTAACTTCTGACGATTTGACTATTGATTTTTAAGGGTTGAAAAATCGTAGGTGATAGGGGTTGATATAAAATACTCGACAAGCTATATATCTATATACAAATATAACGTAAGAGGGTTTGTGTGAGAAAGCTCATTTTTGTAGGTCACGTATCGAAATATAGAGTATTGGGGGTGAACATCCCTTCACGTAGTGAACTCCGTAGTAGGTAAAGCATCCACCTAGTCCGCCCCTACCCACCGTTCCCATCCCCCCATTTTCTACCTTATCGTGAATATTCCCAGTCTTTTCATCCCCTCAGTCAGCACAGGCTCAACCCCTAACCTCTACCCTTATTAGATCAAGAGCGCTTCTGCACCCTTAAAGCAAGGTCTCGGGTGGCCGCAATATCTGTTCCTAATAACGTTTACCTGGGGGTTGCGAATTTCCACGATTCGCATGCCCTGTGCGGTAAGGGCAACTTTTCAATATATTTACAACCCTTATGGATTTTACATATTTTCATACAAAAATGTATCCCAATAGTACACGACCGTGTATAGGTAACTAAAATTTTATAGGATTGTTAAAAAAATATTACAACTACCCTTACAGTCCGGTTAAGTAGTTCAGCCCCTTTATTGGCCCTGCTCATTTATTCATCCCTTAAGCATCTATATGTGTTTCGTAAAGTATGAAGTTAGCTTCCCGCCCACACCTCTCCCCCTTGCCCCTTTCACAGGGTGGGAACATCGAGCACCGGAAATCGACCAGGTCCCACACCCGCTAAGGGTAGTTTGTTGATGTCAATTAGATACACCCCATAGTATAGATCCGACTAGCTTCTAGTATTACACAGATCGGACGAGGGGTTGATCTACCAGTAATGACAGAGAGAAGGAAGAAAAAAATACCGGGGGCTTCCCTGAATAGACTCTATTTGATTTAGTGACCATTGCACTTTTCGACCAACCCTCTAAAACTACCCAACAACCCTTGCTCGACCGTCCAACTATAAAATCCTAGCAGGATTTATCGCTCCGGTAGTAAAATAAATAATGGATACTCGCTTAAATCTTCTTATGAATTATTATAGAATATTATCATAAATAAATAAAATGATTAAATATTTAATTAGATTATATAGTATACCCCTTATGCGAGTTACTGCGAGTGGTGACGTTAATTATTATTCTGTGGATATAGGATTAAAAATATGTAGCAATGACTCTATATACTTATTTTATTTTGATTTTTTTTTTTTTAATTACATCATGCAATCTGTTACGGAGATTGTTTATTCTATTCGGGGAACTCTTTAAACGCTTCTTTTGTAAGTGTCAATTAATATGGGTACTAATGAGACACGGCATACGTGGTTGTCCTCGGTAGTTAAACGACGATGATCCAGTAACGCGTGTCGTCCGTTTTGGCGTCGAAAATAAAAAAA
Organism: Hartigia nigra; assembly: GCA_031001745.1. NCBI lineage: Eukaryota > Metazoa > Arthropoda > Insecta > Hymenoptera > Cephidae > Hartigia > Hartigia nigra. Next base: position 139,277 of record JARPRG010000363.1, read on the forward strand.
AAATATATATAAGCGTCAGTGGAAAAAAAAACACAGTAACTCATGAATACGCAATTGATGTAAGAAGCCATTTGGAGAAGAAGGAAAAACAAAAAGATGTAAAATTAATTGATCGGCGTAATAACTCTTGAGCGTGAGAGAATTACGGTAAAAATACTTGTTGAACGTGAAAAAAGAATTATGATAGGAAAACATTAATTTTAAACTCATTAAAATATAATTAACGAATTTATGTACGTTAAATAAAATTCATTCGCTTCTGAGGTTATGCAGAGATATTCGAAGTATATTTTTCCATGGACCCTGTTGCTCTTAGGGATGATGGCAGAGAATAAAAAAAAAGAAAAACTTGACCTGGCTCGGAAGAGAAGGCCCATTAGGAACAGCTGGTAGGAATGGCCCGAAATCCTCGCGAGAAGCTGCGGGCAATTTCTTAACAGGGGAAAAAGAAAAAGGGCCCGGCAGATGGGCACGTGTCAGTTTCAGTTTTGGGACTCATGCTGGGTCCGTCCCTTAGACTTTTCCGAAGACCCTTGGGAACGTGTATATCCGCATAAGGCTCTTAAGAGTAAGTCCCAACACGAGTGGGACTCGTGGCTTCTCGAAATAATTCTCGTCATTCGAGTTTTCTAAGGGCCTTGCACATTTTCAACCGAGATGCACGCGTGACTCTAGGAGTAGCAGCTGGCCAGCCGCGAGATTCTACGTGAGTTGAAATTTGAGAAGGAAGGAATTGACGCCCAGCCAAAATTCGACGATCAGGGATGGAGTCTTGGAACTTTTGAAAAACTATGGTACCTTCAAAGAGAACGAAAATGATATGCATGTTGAGATTATTGGAATATTATAATTTCTTTTTTTTTTATTATAATATTCCCTTTTTTTATATAATAAATTGAGTTTCACAAAATCTCATACGCTAGCTTGACTATCGTATTCAGGACATGGACGACGACTGGTATTATATTGCGATAAATCAGAACCCTGGAAAGAACCTTCTCGTCGTCTTTCCCGGCTTCTTCCAGTTTTGGCCCTTTCTGTCAGCCCTTACGAGAATAAGTACGGCCCTTTCATCCCCTTACATTGAGGACTCCAGAACTTTTCCGCACTCTTGCTTTTGACAGCTGTTTTTCGAGCGCAGAGAATTTCCCTTCCTCAAAAAAAGGAAGAAAAAAAGAGAAATCAATATGATTCGTATTTAAAAAAAAAATACAAATTTTCCAAAACCCCATCTACACGATACTAATCAATATTATCTGCTGGGTACCATACAAATTTTCAGTCGATTAATATTCGAATAAAAAATTCCAAAATATCCATGCAATCTGTAAAATTTTCTTTCTTAATCAGATCCATTGGATTTCACGGTGCTTCATTCGATACCACGATCGTTTGCAACGGTTCAATAGAAACGGTACTTAAGACGCTTCCTGAATCCCTGCTAAAGGTATATAGTTATAGGACAAGCTAGGTAAGCGATGGCGGCACAGTAACGGAGGGAAGGTCTCAGTACGTGAAAGCCAAAGGGTACACGAAGCAGAAAGTAAAGGGTAATCCAAGATCCATGAATGTGGTTATACCTATGTACATACGTATCAGACTTCAGAGTGTTTGCCAGAGCGTGCAGATCGCTCGCCCGTGTAATTGGATGCAATGCACTAGTAAACCTATTTCGAACGCATTCCGGAACGTAAAACTTTGCGGTCATAGGGTAGTACGTAGACCCATCTTGGAGATACGGAAATTTGCCGCCAATTTATCAAGGGCCCCCTAGTAGCAATAGTTGCTCGGATAAACGCCAGATGGCGCTGATCGACAACGTTAAAGAGATTTCACGTCCACCTACCTGGGTTTGCATGATCGTAGCACCTGGCGTCAATATGAAAAATAAAACTCACTAGGAATAAACCAAGTGGAAAAGGTAGAAGAGATAAATACGTATTTCGAGACATTATAAGATTTACATTTTAAACGTATACACATATCTTACGGGATTTAAGCATACCTCGTAAGAGTTCACCTTTCTTTAAAGGTTTAAAACAAGAATTCCATTCGATAGAAAATCAATGAAAAGAAATCAGTGGCAGGTGCATCTTTCGGTAGACCTCGAGCTGCTATATCCCAGTCGAAACCAAAGGATACTTCATGTCGAATATTCTTGTTGGTCTCGACATCTTGAGCCACATCTCACCTGCCGATCACGTGGCAAGTCCGAGTCTCTTCGTTCTCCATTTTTCTTTTTACCAAGTAAACCTGAACCAGTCCAAACCACACGTTAGCATCGGAAATCACCATAAAGGATATTTATTGGTTCTCTAGATCCTAAAGTCAAACACGATCTAACCTATAATTGGCCCACGTCAATTTAACATTTAGGGGACTCTCTCGATACCGTTAACCATAAACAGATGGCCCTTCAAAATTGGAACTCACATTACGAATAAACGGTACGTGAAATTTCACGCACAAATTAATACGCCAGAATTTATAATTGATCGGTATCGATCTTATCGCGATACAGTGTATGGTTAATCGCAAATACGTTGCAGTAAAATTGTACAATTACCATACACTGTGTGGTGCAATCAAAACGTTATAATAATGTTTTTGTATCCTTGCATTTTGATAATTTTCTGTTTTTTTATGCATTTCATATGGCAAATTTTCTCTCGATGTTTCATATAATTCTTATCAATCTGCCAGGTGCATCCGTGCAATTTTAAAACATTGTATGCGCAAAGTGACTTCTGAATGATTAACATACTTTAGCGATGCAACATTGAACGCGTGCGGGTATTTTGCATACTCGTATGGGGAATAATATCAAATAAAAAAAAAAGATTAATCGACAGAGCAACATTTCTCTCAGTGTTTATAATTCTACCTGCACATTAAGCTGCACTGGGACATAGGACAAAATTAATGGCGGACACGAGAGTCCAGAACAATTTATGCGAAGAGAGACACACATTTTTTTATTCGACAGTAGATTTCTGCATTGCTCGGTTTTCGCACGTTAACCTGTACTTCGGTCGGTCGTGGACTCGCCAATAAAATTTATTTTCCCCAACGAATTTGCAACGCGTTAAGTTCGTATTTTATTGTTTAATTGCATTTGCACTGGAAAAGATTGCTGCATTTTTTTTTTTAATGAATTATTGAATTTCATGCTTTCGTTGTAAATCTACTCGATATTCCATTCTATGCTGTTTTTGTTTGCGTATAGAAATCGCGTCGATAATCCAATAGAAAACGTAGCCTAAATTCCATGACGGTCGGTCCAATACGATAATGGAATCGATCGTGTGCCAGCGTAATATTATGCAACGGGAGATTGGCCAGACGAGTTGCATAATTTATACGAATGGCAACCAAACAGTTTGTGAACTTGATCGTTCTGGAATCTATAGAGGACGCTTCAAAAGATATTCCTCGGTATTATTTATGATCGCCTATCGATTCCGTCAATTGAAAATGAAATGTTTCGCGTTAATAAATTAAGTTATTGTTTAGCTTTGGAATTGCGTACAATCCCGTACAAAATTTTGTTCGATCGATTACACTCTGGCTCGTACAGTCAGGTACTTTTGTAACGAGCAGTACTCTGTTGCTCCACTCGTTATTTCGACATGAAATTACAAATGTTATGTCAGCCGACTCCCCGTGGACTGTGGTAGGTTGTTTGTTTATTAAAATAAGATTTTATTGATATGCTGCAATCATTGATTATTTATCATAGCGATCAGTGCATTAGTTGGCTCTCTTGTAATGGTATATATGTATGTAAACGATATACGACCCCTTTCTTTTCACAATTCACTTTTTCTTTTCTTCACGTTTCACCTTCGACATTAAGCTTCTCCACGTATGACAAAATAATTCTTTGAAACCCCCAAATCTCGACGCCGACGTCTAGGGATTATTTATTCGTGGATCTCCCATAGGGAATTTCGAGATGCGAAGACGCTTTGCTTCATGAAAATCATGAAAATCTCATGGAAATCCAGAAATCTACATAAATCCCACGCTGGCGTTAACGTTACACTCTAGTGTAAAGGATTGTAGGAAAAAAAAAATCGTGAGGAAATTTCGAAAAGGAAAATCTTTTTTTTTGTTTCTTTCCTCCATATGCATTTTCAGGCTTACCATCTGCAAAATTCTGTGCTGTGTTCCTCAGTCTCCTCCTTTTTCTCAATTTTATTCTCTCCTTTTGTTGCCACTTATCCGCTTCACTCGTGACTTGTAAAATTCGATAGGACATTTTTCAATATTTCCATATTCTTGTACATCCCGTCAAATCGCATTGCCGCGCTCGAAGGATGGATAGTGCATTTGAAAAGTGCAACGAAACGTAACCTGATAGATGCATCACGATATATCTATAAATGTCAGAAAGTGCAGTAGATCTGCCATTGGACATTAGCTTGTCATCCGTCGTAGAATTCTCTGAAGGGATAAGACCAGTTTTTTTTTTTAAATTTCCACGCGCAATTTATTTTGGAAAATATTGTGAATGTATTTTTTTTTTCTTAAAATATTTAATGCATGCATTTGGTTCTATCGATAAGACTTGTGCCGTTTTAAAACCAACCTTTACCAGCCAGTATATTCTGTTGGGATGCACCGATGCACCTATTCTATCAGGAAAGCAGTACTGGCTTTATAGTTGGGTGCAGCATGGTGCATCCAGTGCATTCTGCCGGCGGCATTCAATATTATTCAATTGCATCTCTGGGAATACAATATTGCCAGTTCTCCGCTTTCAATTACCACTGATACATACGTTGCTCTCAAACAGTTAAAATAATATTTTTATCCTATGCAATAATGCACTTTTCATATGATAATCCCATTGAAATTGCAATTAACATGTTTTTCAGCGAAATATCAAATTACTTGGAAACAAAGCCACTTGGAACAAAATTTCAAAGAATTCTTTTGAAAATAACCCTTTGGGTTATGCTTGAGTAAAAATTCAAATTACACTAATATTAGGCAGCTGCACTCTATAAGTAATATTATTCTCGCAGGACCTAGCAGATGTTCGACTATATTGATAAATATCTTGACACCGAAGGGTTAGTTCAACCCTTTTTCTAAAACGAGAAAGGAAGAAAACAAAAAGCAAGGAAGGAAGTCCCATTGGACCAATGGAAAAAAAAATCAACGATTTCGGTTGGCAACGTGACTGTCAGAATTTCTAATGGCATACTTATTTCATTGATTAAATATTCATATTATTAATACATATGACGTATAATAATTATCAAGACTCTCAAATTAGTGTCACAGTCACGTGACACGACACATAATATCATTCTGATGTAACAAGAAAGGATTGAATATCGCAATATTTTTTTTTATTTCCATATTTTTTTTTAGCAAGGTGTTCACCAATCAGGTGCCACCTGTCTGTCCAAAACTCAAGGACAACTCGCCAGCTGTATAAGAGCCGATAAATAGTTTGATAATACTGAAATAAGCCAAGAGTGACATTCTGCAATTTGTTTTTTATTTCAAAAATTGCATAACAAATTTTTACTATCCAGCCGCCACCATTGTATTTGCCCTAAACGCGGATACAATTATTGTATCAACGAATAAAAATGCCACGAGTCGGTAAATCTAAAAAGAGCGTTAATTCGATTTAATTGAATTATTATAATTAAGAGTCAGCAACTTCGTTACGGTTTAATGATACGTATCGATAGTGCATCGTCCCGTATGCAGAGAGAATGCACAGGAAGTGCAACGAAGCTATACTGCAATGACTTCCTCTCTAGTTTTACTTCCTCCATTGGTACGTGATATTATTTTACTAGGAATGACTCCAATGAGCGGACGCGCCTTAGGAGTTTTATTGATTTGACCTTTTGCTCGAGCTGAACTTTGACTGTCATAAAATAAGGTCACAAGGTTTTAAGACATTGCTAACAGCAGATGAACGAGGGGTCATTCGCTTTCAGAAATAAAATTGTATAATACAATTTTCAGAACTGTTAATCAAAATTTCATTGAAAATCTGTCGATAAAAATGAAAGATAATTTTCGATCGTGTTAATTGGAATTCTTTGATACGCGATATTCAGACTGAATTTAACCACGTGCAGGAAAGTGGATGCAATTCTGTAATATCTGATGCATTTACTGCACCGATGCATTCGATAAACGATCCTTAAAAGTGCATCCACGATTCGTATTGGATATTCCACGCAGAATAATATGTTTGCAGTAAACGCAGGAGTGATGATAAATAATGCACGTGACCTGGACAAAAGTGCATCGGCCGAGTGACAATGCACTTGGGAAATGCATCAGTTGCATCTCTGACGCTTGACGCCTTGCAGGTACGAAGAATGCATTTCTTCTTTCTTACATCCACCCGTTCTTCGCCTGGACGAACCATCGTTCTTCTCTTTACATTATTTCTTTTTTTTTCTTTCTGTCGTCAACTCTTTCTCTTTCATTCCTTTTTCTTGCTCTTGGCAACGGAGCAAAACCTCAAGCGAGCATAAAAAAATAAAAAGAAATGTAATCTTTGCCGTTGGCTTTGTGATGTAGGTCAGTGATCTTCGTACTATTCTCATTTTCCGACTTTTCAATTTATTTACTCCCA
>JARPRG010000363.1:145992-180261 GCA_031001745.1 Hartigia nigra
GGGAAATCTAATAATAAATAAAATTTCACTAACAATAAGATGGTGTCAATAAAATCTAACTGCGTTAACGTTTATCGTGCTGCGGTTGCTAATCGATATATCGAACCTTTCCTGTACCTGGCGCGGCCTATTATTTTATTACGTTGAATAAAAATGTCAAAGATCGTGTCCGATCATAAGGGAACACTGATTAAACTGTTTGTTTATTTCATAATACAAAAAAATGGATGTAGGGTGTCGTTCAGGGTTTCTCGTTATTTTTCATACATGTTACATAAATATTTTGAATAAATAAATATTAGGTGTCAGCCTTCACAAGTTTTCATAATAATTTTGAGATACGTAAATACGTAAGACAGATTATTTTTAATATATATTTATATAATTTTTTGTTTTTAATTAAAAATGAAAAATAATCGACGAGGATGGGATTCGAACCCACGCGTGCAGAGCACATTGGATTAGCAGTCCAACGCCTTAACCTCTCGGCCACCTCGTCGGTTGAAATTTGTACCTAAAATTATGCACGGCAGGGGGTCAGGGGGTCAGGGTGGTAGGGGATGGGAGTAACAACCCTTAAAACATTTACAAATGCAAAGTTACAAAGAATAATACCGAGTTTAATTATTTCGAAAATAATATAAAAATCCCCTCTGCCACCGTATAATAAAAAAGTGACTAACGGCTCAATACTTTTTGAAAATTTTAAAGGACCTTCCGAAAATATAGTGTAATTGAAAAGTAAAATTTTTTCCCTCTTTTTTCTCCCCTATCAACGTTATCAGGCGACGGTAATTATTTCGAGTAATTACTTCAGCATCGTCTGACTATCCGTACAAAGGGATGTTCTTACGGCTTCTCCCAATAATGCCCAGAAAATACAATTAATCCTGGAATTACTTGTATTAGTGGAATTGTCCAAGGGGATGTTTTACAAGGGTCCACTGGGTTTCCTGGTGGTGGGTCGGTATAGTAGCACCAGCAATAATCAAGGAGAGTGTAGGTACAAGGAAGCCAAGAGGAAAAAGTCAGAATAAATAGAAGTACGCCGAGTTTGCGGCTCGTAAAGGTTGTTGGTCTTACTGAAGCATACTAGTATAGTGATACTATCACTCTACTAGTATCAGTACCTAGAAACAATACTAATTGTAGTAGTATCTAACAACCTAGCTGCAGTACTGTCACCATTAGCAACGGCAATATAGCACCGCAATACATTGGAGTCAGAGCGAAGCATAGAAAGAGTAGTACAATTTCAGCGAGAAATTCAAATTGCGCGCCTTTCTATTTAAAGTATCGATCGGTTCGTATTTTCATTTTCCTCGCCTTTATTCTTTTTCTTTTTTTTCTTTCTTCTTCCGCAAGTCATTCCTTTCGCGTAATACTCATTGTGTTCTACTTGCGCAAAGATTTCAGCATTATTCTCAGTGACTCCATCTTGCGGACAGAAGCGTTATACTAATTGAGGGCACGGCGGTAATTTCAAATGGGAAAAGCGGTGAGTTTCGCGAAACCTGACATGGATACCAGAAGGAAGGAATTTTCGTATAGCTTTTTCTTTTTTTTTTATTGTTTCTTTCTTTTTTCGACTATTTTGTTCTTTTTTTTTAATGGACATCGAATCATAATCGTTTTCACGCGCCGTCCGTAGAAGACGCTCTCTTGAATATAAATGGCGTCTTACCCAGAGCCGGAAGTGGCGCGGAAAACAAAAGCGGAGTAGAAGGTGAAAATCGAGGAAATAGAAAAACAAAAGCTTAAATGGAAAAATCATTTTTCACCTGGAATTACTACTGCTATGTGTTATTTTTAAGGTATAGAATTTATTTAAAAGTCGTACATCTCGATGATAAAGGAATATTTGTCAGGGCTATTTATATTTCTCGTTTATTAAAATCAGTGTTACATTACGTTAAATATAGGTCTGAAAAGTTTTAGCAACTTTTGAAATAGGGACCCGACATCTTCGAGAAGTAGCTTTCCTACCAGGAAAGTCCTTTGATCCTGGATACAAAATGAAGTATTAAATAATTCATGAGAAACAACTTAACTTTCGAACTTCCTTATTACGCATATAATTGTCCCGACTCTAAACTTCTCGCTTTGCTCGAATAGTCAATTTAACGATCTTTTAACAGTTTTCCACTTTCTCCAAGATATATTTAAATATTTTTAGATACTAAATCCCTGTAGTTCCCCTTATTTTTAATTCAGGTCATTAGAACCTATTACTATGTATTAAAATTATAATCATCGAATCACCTTAATGATATTCAATCCAATATGTGTATAGACTTAACGAGAGTTAATTAAAAAAAAAAAAACAAGAAGAATTCTTTACCGAAAAGGCAAAAAATGTAATAAATAATTAAAGCAAAAGAGTGAAGAAAAAATTGTGGATATCCAGCAAAATGAAAGGAGCGCCAAGCACTCCCTCAAGGCTCCAAGGATTGAAGAGAGGACTAAATAGAACGAGAAGAAGAAGAAGAAGAAAAAAGAGTATAGGTGCAGACTGATAAGAACACGAAGTCAGAGAGCGAAACAGGAAAAAAAAAACAGAGAAGGAAACTGAAGAAACGAAAGGGACGAGAGTGAGCGAGAAGATAAATCGACTAGAAACCAACGAAGGGACTTTACTTTGAGAAAACTCCGGCTTTCTTCGAAGAGAGAACTCCATCTTCCATCTTTCTTTTCTGCCGTCTCTTTTCCAAAGTAAAAGCGAAGCCCTTTGAAATATCGTGAAAATTTTTTATTCTCAACGTTTTATTGCCACGAATGCAACGCACAATAAGGATTTGAAATATTCTTGGATATTGTTCGACGTCTCTTTGACTGTCTACGTAGACGTTTGCTGAAAATTTTACTCGAGTCCAATACTTCATATTTCTCAGAGCATTACGGACGCGTAATCTCTCGCCAATGTAAACTCGACAAACCATTCGTAAAACCTGGTAATATCAGGGAGCAAGATGTCTGCCCTGAGCTTATCCTTTGAGTACCTCTAATACTTTTTCAACTTTCCACATGTATTTTGCAAATGCTCACTAGACATTTTGGCAAGTAATCTCGAACGATTATCAGCGAGCGTTTTTAGGTTTGGATAAGAGAAAAAAAAAGCGTTGAATAGAACAAAAATTCGTAGAGAAATGCCCAACGAAAGGACTATAAATTTTGGGTAAAACGTACAGTGGAACGGACAGTGCGTTATTTTTATGCAAGAATGCATTCGCGCTGTGCATCCTAATGGGCAGGGAGATTGCTTCGGAAATTTAGGACAATTTCACGTGCTCTGCCTTGCTTAGCGAGACGAGACATTCTTATAGTTCGTAAAAAAAAAAAAAAACAATTTCTATGCCAGCGTGCAACGAATTTCATGCTGAATTTTAGGAAGAGTTGACTCTGCCGTGAAAAAACGACTGAGTTGCGAGTAAGTTTGCAGTTTTATTTTATTTTTTTCAAAATTGACAATCGTTCCGGTAACCTGGGGTAACGAGGTCCAAATTTTATTGACCAAGTTTTCAATTTTTTTATCACGTCAGTTTGGCATCGTCCTCCAACGTAACAAGATCTTACGTTCGTTCATCTCACGCGGCAATATTTCTTTTTTTGATTTTTTTTCTTTCAAAATGGTAAATATCTAAGTACTACAGTGCACTTAAACGGGAGTTTGCTTAAAGTGGCCTCCTTTTGAGATATTATTTATATAAACAATATAATGAATATCATTTTAAAAAAATGACAGCGTGAGGTACTTTCCATACACATTGGACAAGGTGGCGTCCAGATGGGAAATGCATGCTGGGAACTTTACTGTCTGGAACATGGGATCCAACCCGACGGAATGCTACCGCCGCAGACGTGTACGAACGATGAAGGTTTCCAGACATTTTTCAGCGAGACCGGTGGCGGAAAATACGTACCCAGGGCCGTCTTCCTCGACCTGGAACCCACAGTCATCGGTAACACGTTCCTACAATATCCATTATAATTTATATTTTCAAACAAAAACAAGACCAACAAACTACTATTTGAATCAGTATTTATCCCACTAATATGTTCTTATCGAACAGATGAGGTCCGGACGGGCACCTATCACCAGCTCTTCCATCCGGAGCAATTGATCTCAGGAAAGGAAGATGCTGCCAACAATTACGCCCGTGGTCATTACACTCTGGGCAAAGAGATAATAGAACTGGTCCTGGACCGTATAAGAAAGATAGCCGATCAGTGCGCCGGTCTTCAAGGATTCCTAATATTCCACGCGTTCGGCGGTGGCACCGGTTCGGGTTTTACGTCCCTGCTAATGGAGCGCCTTTCCGTGGATTACGGCAAAAAGTCGAAGCTCGAGTTCGCAATTTATCCGTCGCCCCAGATCTCGACTGCCGTAGTGGAGCCTTACAACGCCATTCTGACAACGCACACAACCCTCGAGCATTCGGACTGTGCCTTCCTGGTGGACAACGAGGCCATCTACGACATCTGCAGACGTAACCTGGACATTGAACGGCCGACCTACACCAACCTGAACAGACTGATCGGACAGATCGTATCATCCATTACAGCCTCCTTACGGTTCGACGGTGCTCTCAATGTCGACCTTACCGAATTCCAGACCAATCTAGTACCCTATCCTAGAATTCACTTTCCATTGGCAACCTATGCGCCAATCGTCTCCGTGGAAAAGGCTTATCACGAACAATTAACAGTCATGGAACTGACCTCAGCTTGTTTTGAACCAGCCAATCAGATGGTCAAGTGCGATCCTCGTCGTGGTAAATACATGGCCTGTTGTTTGCTGTACAGAGGAGACGTCGTGCCTAAGGACGTTAATGCCTCCATTGCCACTATAAAGACAAAACGCACCATACAGTTTGTCGATTGGTGTCCTACGGGTTTTAAAGTTGGTATCAACTATCAACCACCCACTGTGGTACCTGGTGGTGACTTAGCAAAAGTGCAACGAGCCATGGCTATGCTGGCTAATACCACGGCTATTGCGGAAGCCTGGACCAGGCTCAATCGAAAGTTTGATCTTATGTTTGGCAAGAGAGCTTTCGTTCACTGGTACTTTATTCAATGGTTACACTAGCAACTATTCAGTACAAGTGCACCGACTGAAGTTGATTTTATCATAGAAATCAAACGGATCGATTTAATCTCAGTTGGAGCATTTGGCCTGAATCACTCTCTATATATACTGATTACAAAATAATTCAAATGTAATAATTACAATCCACCTTCTTTAGGTACGTGGCGGAAAGCATGGATGAGAGTGAATTCAATGAGGCCAGGGAGGACTTGGCAGCTTTGGAAAAAGACTATGAGGAGGTTGGCATGGATTCCAGCGAAGGTGCCGAAGGTGACGAGGAGATTTAATCGAATGGAAGAAGAAAGTTTGCTAAGAAGGAGCACAGAAAATTCCTGATGTGCTTCTAATAGCGAAAACCCATATTAACTTGGAGACAGAAGCAGATGAATAGGTTATGTAAATATACATTTTTCTTTTTTCTTTTTTTTTTGTACCTCCATCATCCATTATTGCCTCTGTCAAAGAAATACGTGGGATGAACGAACGCATCGACTGTACCAAACTCTATAATACTTTTAGTACTGTACAATGTTTTGTCTATGTATTTGTTTTTTTTGTTTTGTTATCACTATACCTTTTTATATTGTCCTTTGCGCAAGCTTCTGTACAATCACTGAATAATAATGCATACTTCAAAGTCCTGGCTCATTAACGTCCTGAAACTAATCGTGAACTGTAAACTGTTTATTAACCTCAAAAACAAAAAAAAAAACAAAGTTTTCGCATATAGCTTTTGTAACTCTTACAAAGCCAAGATAGATCATAAAACGTTGGAGCAATTTTTCGTTGTCGCTTCACTACCCACCGAATTTTACCGAAAGCTCACGCTCTCGTTAAAGCTCTCGGTTGGCGTCTTTCCCATTGTCGACTTGACAAAAGAAAAAAAAGAAAAAAAAATGGGGAGGAATAAATGAAAAGAAGAAGCACTGACGCGTTGGCCTAATTCGCATAGTAGCGTGGATATAAAAAAAAAAGCATGGCATCAAAGGAAGCTCGTCTCTGGCGTGGGCACACATCCTAAAGCTCGAAGAGAAAAGCTCACCTCGTAAAGCACAGCATTGTACGAGATATTCGAACGCTGGGTATAAACGCAAGATCGTATATAAGGTATAAGCTATGAGAAACAGCTACACGAGTCCTTTCTGTATACCTATGTGTATATATATATGTATATATAGATACGTATAAAGCTTGGCGACAAAAGCTCTGTCCTAGAAAGTTCTATGAAGCTTTACGCGTTATGAAAGTTTCTATAGTACGAAGATTATTCATTATAAATACTTGGTCCTATATAATGTATATGAATTAGGATTAGAATAGTCGCGATGGAAAATAGTATTAATTCGAAGGGTCTTCTTCTTATGGTATACAATACATAAGAGTCCCTCTAAATATAGCATGCACGTGGCGGCGACACGGTTTGAGCATTTGATTCCTCGGTGTAATAAAATATTTAATAATTATTATTCATTGTCAATAGTAACGTTAATTAATGTATTTATGAAAATGGGAGCAAATCCATGTTTGGAAGCATTTCAGTTGTACGAGAGAGTGACGAGCCTTATAAGAGAATGTTACACGTACTTTACATGTATAACGGTTGTTAAGATAACGGATAGGAGTGCCTTATCGAAATATATAAGTACAGCGCTAGATAAACGGTGGCTATTAAAATGTATTAATCGTACTGAGGACAGAAAGGAGTGCTGCGGCCAGTTTGGAAAGTTTTGAATATGTGGGATAAGGAAGAAAAAAGAATAAATTAGAATGAACGTTGGAATTTTATGAGGTTAAGAATATTTACGTGGGTTTATCATTATTCCAGGAACGTAGATAGTGTAGCTCATTGTCAGGGGCAATTTGTATGCCGGTACCATGCCATACCAGGATCGGGTAGCATTAGAGAAGCTCCTAGGAAGGGTGGCGTTAAAGGGTGGCCAACGCCATCAAAGGGTATATTAGACTGTACCGCCTTCCATTCGCTACTCGGAGCATGCAATCCACATAAACTATTCTCGACCAGTTGCATCCTCCTGTTGCAACCTTTTTATTCTCTCTGGATATCCATGCATTACAATGCAGCAGCGCAGAGCTTAACTAAATAAATCATATCTTTGTTATATTCAGATTACTCTATTGTACTTGTAGTCTGTCTAATGATGTTTCGTATTAATTAAAGTGTCTACGCTGATTTATGGTAGGAGTATAGTGGGTAGGTAATTTTGTGATATACGGAATCAATGTACTTTATGCTATTGTAAGATTTCAAGGTAGGCTGTAGGTGATATTTTTATATGGAGTATAACTGGGATAAGTGTGATGCTTGAGAATAAATAGTTTTTTTTATGATTCGTCTTCATCTTTAAGGCGTAACTGTTAGGGAATAATATGTATAAGGTGCTGGGACTACAGCAGCGCCACAATTGTTGCACTACGTGATAGGATTCTGTCTTTATCTACTGTCGGTATAGTAGTACTCGTACTCTATAGTGCAATCTTTTTAACCATCCTTGGAAGTTTCACAGGTATCGGTAATGGGATTGCAGAGACGTTTACTGAGAAGGTAAATGGAAGATAATATCGAATGATTTCAAGAATAAGATCGGCAGTTGGCGAAATAATAGATGCTTCGAATTACAGATGGCAGCATTCTCGATGATGCGCAAAAGTCTCGGGAAGAGATAGCTGTTAACTATTGAAGGGTTCAAGTTATTCGGGAATGAACTATTGTAGGGGTATTTACTTTACTATAATTATAGTACAATATTAGAAATAATGAATTGCTCAATTAATTGATACTAGATTTACATTTTTGAATTCCAGCTAAGATAATCACTTTTGGCGGCAGCTTCGTATTCCTTAACGAGCGTCTCGACGACTTCCCGCGAGTTATCGAGCTCATCCAAGTTGTCAGTGAACATTTTCTCCTTTCGAAATTGCTCGAGAAAAGCCTCGCGCTTGCGCAGTCTGTCGTACTGTCTCAGGGCTCGATCGAAAATCTGCATGGGAAAATTCAAATATAGTTTTCAGTCCGTCAAAATGCATAATCAAGTACGAATAAAATCGTTACTGTAACAAGTACACTAACCGACGATATGTTAGTGTGATTGGCTAACATTAAGCCTGATACTCTATGTGCACTTTCTATATAGGGTGATTTTCGTGAAAGCGCCACTTGTATACTGGCCGGACCCCATGGTATAAATTGCACCAGTTTTCGTTCACGAATTCTTTGCAATGACTTGTGTACTTGACTGGGATCAATTTCACCCTAGAAGAATCAATGACTTTTTATTAAAATGCTTACCAAGCCACGTACGAGTTGGCCGCTATTAAATCAGTATATAATCACTTGTATTATATTGAGGATTGACAAAAAGCAGTGAGATGCATTTCTGTCGTGAGCCGTGGACACCATCATGTTTTTTGGCTGAAGCAGCCGTCGCATCACGTCCAGAACTGAGGTCTTCCTTACCGACACAGCCTGAGACATGATAAAGACAAAAGTGCTCGATAAAAGACAGTAAAAGTAAATTTCGAATTTCACGAGACAATGAAATCTTTCAAATGAAAATCAAGTGAATACCTCTTGATCCGTAGACAGTGGCGTGTAACCAGTCATTAGAAAATGTAAACGGGGCGTAGGAATTAATGGCGCCAATAACCCTACCAAGTCGTTATTCATATAGGATGGATATCTAAGAGTTAAAAATGTGAGTTACAAATATATCGCGATATTTATACATTTTTCTTTCACACTTTATTACTATATACCTCAGGGTTGTCGTGCTGACAGACATTATCGTAGACACAAGCTTATTAATGTGCACGAAACTTGGATTTTGCACGTGTAAACGATCGCTGGCAATACGATTCAAGGCGGTATTGTCCAGAACGACTACGCAATCGGCACATTGCGTAAGACGCTTTAAAGTCAGCAATGAATTATAGGGTTGAACGACGACGTCGCTTGATCACAGAAAAGAATCTTTAATAAGTACAATTAACAGTAGTAGCTTACCGAAACAATTAAACGTGCCAATAATGTGTAAGCAATAGGCCATTTTCATATAATAGCTCTATACCTTATTTCGTCCTGATTTGGAAATACGCTGTAGGTCTGCAGCAGCTTTTTAGGAAATCTGTCAGCAAGTGTTTCCAAAACGAACGAACCCATGCCTGATCCCGTACCGCCGGCAATGGAATGACAAACGACAAAACCCTAAAAATAATTTCCAAATTATTTATTCCGTCACGTGACAAAATACGTACAGGTTATTACAAAAGTCTATAATATTACTTCAAGACTGTCGCTACCCTCCGCTTCTCTATCCAAGATATCAAATACATCCTCCTGCAATTTCTCGCCCTGATGATAACCGGATGCCCAATTGTTTCCGGCTCCTCCGCCATGTTTCGACAAGTATATATTTTCCGGATTGTACAGCTAAAATATCGTTGGTAATGGCCTTTGATTATTTATTTTTTTAATAATTACGCTGTTTGATACCTTGGCGTACGGTGACGTCATTATGGTGTTAATGACCCGTGGTTCCAGATCCAACAACACGGCCCTGGGTATATAATGCTGATCATCCGACTGATAGAAAAATACGTCCTTTCTGTCGATTCCGTCGCTAGCAAAATCCTCCAAATTCCCTTCAGGATTGATAGCGTGTTCGGCGCAGAGACGTTTCCAAAATTCAAAACCGACTGTGTGTATGAAAATTGTCAGATTTTTTTTTATCTCCAAATTTCCAGTCTGACACTTTCTGACGCGTTACTCAAATTTATCTCACCCTGATTGCCACACTGTCCCAGCTGCAGCGTTATAACTTCGCAAGGC
Organism: Hartigia nigra; assembly: GCA_031001745.1. Classification (NCBI taxonomy): domain Eukaryota; kingdom Metazoa; phylum Arthropoda; class Insecta; order Hymenoptera; family Cephidae; genus Hartigia; species Hartigia nigra. The sequence continues at coordinate 155,928 of JARPRG010000363.1, forward strand.
ATTCTCTTTCGTCTTGCAGAATATTCCACGAAAGTATCTCTAAGCAACTCTTTTAATTGAAGCTCTCGATTATCAAATAAACCGTACTACTCAGGAATAATACTCTAAGTAAACTGAAATGGTGACAGGCAATACCGTTTACGAGAAGTTCAAAGGTCATATTAGTGTAGCGAATCTTTACACGATAAACAAGATATCCACGTTGGCGGTTTTTTCAAATTTCTTAACATTTGCATCCTAGAATATGTTTCGAGACCACGAATTAATTGGAAAGCCAAAAACATTTTAAAAAATCGATAAAGGATCAATGGATTGTGAATGGAGGCAAAATAATTAAATGACAACATCAAATTCCTCGATATTACAGATTTTTATTGTATAGTAGTGGCTGCTCACGTTCACCACGAGTTATATTACATATGTATAAATTTCATTGGGCGTCGTAAATTTTTACACTGAAGAGAACGAGAAAAGAAAGACAGAGAAAGAAGATAAGGAAAAAGCAAGAGAGAGAGAGAGAGAGAGAGAGAGGAAAGAAACGAAATGGTAAAAAAACATCCAAATCGGAGATTCAAACATTCGTCGCATGGTGTATCCCGTTTATGTGAATATGCGCGTAATCATATGTGTGTATATATATATATATATATATTTATATTAAAAAATCATTTAAAAAAAAATCACGGTCCAGAAATAACTCGCAATTTTTTTTTCCGGTGTCTCGGACACACTTGTGTATTTTTTTCTCGAGTTTCTTGTATTTCATACATGTAGGAGCTTATAGGTACATATATATATATATATATATATATATACATATATATACATATATATATATACTATTGATAGGGAGCATGTGTGTTTTCTGTCTGTGTATCTCCGTGCGTTCGCAATTAAATAAGAACTAATGAAGATCCTACATATAGATCTAGATAAACGATATATTAATATACCCTCTTTTAGTAAAGAAAAGAAAAGAAAAAAAAAAAAATTTAGAAGAAGAAAGAAGAAAGCTCGTTAAACGCGTACGATAAAAATCGCAAATTAAATAATCGTTAGGCGTACAATACGATGATTAGATATAGTATCGTTTAATTAATTGGTAGTATTAAAATAAGATGAAAAAACAAAAGAAAAACAGAATAATTAATAATAATTCGTAAGTATATAGACGACAGAGGATGACGACAATAAAGATTCGAGAGAAGTACAGGATTAAGAACGAAGAACAATAATGATAATGATGACGACAATAATAATATTATTATTAATAATAATAATAATAATAATAATAAGGACAGTAATATTAATAATAAAGAGACAGAGCAAGACAGAGAGAAAATAAAGAGCAATAAAGACAATTAATAATAAACATTGAATTGATCTTAGCAATTCTTTTACCATTCGCCACGACTGCCTAGCGTGTACTTAATTAATTATTTGCGACATTTTTGGGAACATTTTTCATTCGCTATCACCCCCACTCCTTATCATCAGTGCCGACCATTAGCAATTTTTCTTTTTTTCTTTCTTTCTTTTACAAAAAGCACACACTCTCCGTTACATACGCCGCATTTCACACTTACTCCTTTTCCCCTCTCAAACTCCCAACAACCCCATTTTGCTAATATTTAAAATAAGTGGCTGCCAATAGTATCAGGTTTTCCATGTGATTTTTGTCTTTCGTAATACACGGCGATTTTATTTTGCATTTTATTTCTTTTTCTTTTTTTTTTTAATTGATCTACGAATAATCTGCCCTGATCTCGGCAGAGAGATGCCATTGCTCATAATTCTCTTAAGCATCATTGGCGAACAATTATTTGTATTACTTATTACTATCGCATAGATTCATTCGTTACCCAACTAGCCGTCGCTTTCTCGTTTATCAAGTGTCTAATCAATTTTTTTGTTTCTTTTTTGTTGTTGTTGTTGCTAAATTCGATTAATTAGTTGGCAACCTACTAAAGGCCACGGTGTCTAGCATCCGTTTCATTTATTACGCTTCCATTTTACTTTATTCAGCTAGCTTTCGCTTTATATGCTGTTTCTCTTCTTTTTTTTTTTTTTAATTAATTAATTAATTAACCCCCGCTCCCCACTCTCATAGCTTTTATTTAATTATTAACCCGACGTCTACCACTCTTTTTTCTTTGTTGCCTTTTTCTTTCACACTTTTTGGATTGGCAGAATATATCGAGTTGGGCTGCCGCTCGCTGGACTAGAGATTTTCACTACTACATTATTGCCTGCACTTTTACTTTCTTTCCGTTTTCGTTAGTCATTTTGTTTTTCCTTAATATTCGTAATTGGCTCTCGAATAATCTTTTACGCTTATTTTAATGCATTCTCGTCGGTTTGCCATTTTGACTTACTCGTATTCTATAGAGCCCTTTCGTTCTCCTCTGATCGATCTTTCTATTTTTGCCTCGCGTCACACTCTGGCCTTCTCGTTCCTCCCATATCGTGCGTACGATAAGCATCGATTGAAAAATATTTTTTGAGAAAAGAATCGACAAAAAGGAAACCGCGAATGGTAATATTACGACGACGTTAGTTATCTTATGTGCGACGGGAATTTCAAAAAGCAATTACTTTGACATATCTTTGAGACTCCCGTCGATTGGCATTACTTTTTTTTCTCCTCTTTCGTGAATTTACAATTATTTTCTTTTTTTTTCATGAACATCCGATATTGTATCCTTAAAAAAAAAAAGAAGATTTTTGACCGTACAATTTTCGATCGGATAAAATAATATCCACGCGATCTTTTCCTTCGAGGAAAGAAATAAAAGAAAAGGGTGAAAACGTATTGTCGTATGGTAAACGAGACGAAGGAAAGAAAAGAGAAAGAAAAGCAGCAACGTCAAGATAATTTTTGAATTTCAAAAAAAAAAAAGCAAATTCGTACACTAACTTCCTCGCGCATTCTATACACTCTTTTGTGCGCTCTCTGTCAGACCCACGCGTACAAGATACACTGTCTCTTTCCTTTCATTCGTATTCCCTTTCTTTGGTAACGCTTCGCGTCGATAGAAAAGAGAAGAAAAGAAAAAAGAAACAACACACGACTTACGATTAGTCATCGAGAGCGAAAGGGACAAGTATTGGACTTATGAAGAAGATATAGGAGGAAAAAGAAGAAAAGATTGAGAAAAATAAAAGACGAAGAAGGAAGAACGATGCAAAGACAAAGATAAACGAGAGAATAAAAAGTAAAGCGATACGATTACAGAGACAGAAAGGCGGATAAAAGGGATTTTTCGAAAATACCCTTCGGAGTGACGAAAAAAAAAAAAAAAGATAAAAGATAGCGCTCCAACGAGAGCGAAAGTCCGCACTGTGCGATTACACGCTATTTAAATAATAATAGATAAAAAATAATGCGACTAATTAATGACGACAAATAGTTAATAGTAATAATGGTATTAGCAATTAATAATTAATAATTAATAATAATGACGATAGCAATGCAATATAATATAATATAATAATAAGAGAAGTAATCGTATATATGTATAGTGACGAGTAGCAATTAATATTAAACGTTCGAGTAACGTCTAGGCAAATAGCGAATAATTAATAATAAAAATAATAATAATAAGACGAGAATATTCCAGACATCGTTTGCTTTTCTTTTTATTATCTGTGACTGCTTGATATTATTTATGGGCGACCTCTCTTGGGCCGCTCAACGACCACCAGTTCTCTCGTATGGTTGAAGACAATTGTGTTTTTTTGTTTTCCTTCTTTTTTTCTATTCAGCCAATGCTAATCAATCGCACGATAAAAATGAAACTGTCGATAAAAGACAAGAGTAAAAACCGTTGCAGTGACGCAAGGAGCAAATAAAAAGGAGTACAAAAGACACGATAATTAGAAGCAGTTGACAAAAAGAATATCGAATCGGTACGGTAAAGGAATCGGAAGATAATTTAACGTGAAGGAAGAAAGTATTTCTGTTTTTTTTTTTTTTTATATATAATAATTTTTCTATTTCTCTTGATCAGCAAAAATTTCCAATAATCGATATTCCATATCGCATCGCTCGTACTATTATCCATATAAATTATCTATAAAAAATGTCCGCCTACCATTTTCATATAAAACTTGACTCGCTAATCGATAATGAATTTACGTCACGAGACTCTCCGTATGCCTCGTAATTTTATACTCGGACAAAATAATGACGAACTTCGATAACGAAGTGTCATTATTACCTGAGCATTTGAGAAAGGCTTTGATAAAAGATTCACGTTAGAGGATAAAAACATACATTGTTTCTTACTGATCGACGAATTAAAATCAGAGTAATTAATCGCGTAGAGCGCATGCGCCAAGATGGCACCCCGCGCTATTTGTGCATCCTAAGAACTGTACGAACAATAAAAATAGTTCCCTGGCAATCGTATACAAGTACAATAACTTTAGCCTAAAACACTGTTTGCGAAGGATAGGGAAAAGGGCATCTATTTAAAGGGAGAAGAAGAGACAAAAAAAGAAGGAGAAAGCGGATCTAATTGGAATTGACGGAAATGGAAAGTGGGGAAATAGTCAAGTACAGGAATCGATTGGATCTCAAAACTATAGAATTTCACAAAGACTTCAGGACAATTACAAGGTGGCAGTGTAGCGGCTATGGAAGCACGTTCTCCTAAATACACGTAATATACATACAAGAAATTGGCCTCCTTAGAGAAGCAACTTCTCGAGGTCAATTATTGGCCAGATTAATACGGGATTTTAAATTCCATGTAGTAGAGCAGATAACGCTTAGGTACGTAGCCAGACAATTGTCTCCGGGTCGCATAGAATATCAAGAAAAAGAAAAAAAAAGCACACACCTTATTGACACCTTAATTGACAGAGTCTCGCGCACCTCTCACATAATAATAAACACCGTCACGAAAATCCCTGTTAACTCTTCTTCAGGATCTATAGATCCTGATAACGTCTCTTATCGGAGCTCTGCACAATGGACAATGACCACCACCCTTTCCACGCCATTGCTGAATAGCACAAGGATAGCACATGCACATGTGTCCGCACATGTAGAGAACGCTGTCGATATTCCTCTCGTAGCAGATGCTGCATTCGCTAGGTTGACCAGGGGTCGGCTGAAGACCCTCGCTCCACTGTTGCAGGTGGGAGGATGCCTGAGACGTGAGGGTGCCTTCTAGACTCTGATACGAGACAGGATCAACGTAGGTCGAGGATCCCGTGCTGGCCATGGTGCCGGTCAACGGTGGAGACTGCCTTGATGGACCAGGATGAGGTACGGATCCGCTGATCGACGAGGACGCTGGCGGTGGTGGAGGATGATGTACAGGCGGTGGATTTCTATGAGCCGCCGACGAGTAGATGGGCTGAGGTGTCGGTGGAGGTGGTGCTGGGTAACCACTCTGAGGAGGTAGGTTAACCACCAGGACAGTGCCGCCGCCTACGGCTGGCTTGAATTGTACCATTTCACTGAATCTGGAAAGCTCAGTGGCGGCATTACTATGATTAGAGTGTTGTTGATTCTGTTGTTGACTTTGGGTCTGGGATTGGCTGCTAGGCCTGGTGCGCGGTGGCGAGGACGGACGACTAGCCAGCATCCTGACTCTTTGGGTAGAACCATAGACGTCGACGAAAGCCCATAACTGAAGACTCTGATCCACGTGCATCACTACATTGGGTTGACCTCCGTTCTTGCTCATCTGAACCTCGCCGTAATGGGTCACCGTGAAGGCTATCTCATCACCAGGCTGAGGACTAGACGCAACGTCCTTGGACACTACCCAGTACTCGGGACGATCCAACAGAAGATCGCTATCGTCAGGTAGATCCTCAGCAGACAATCTCGAGGGATCGCAGGACGTCAGACCCAGTGCCAGGGCACCGACGTACATCGGCTCCGTGGACAAAATTTGTACCACCAGTCTCTCACCCAGGAACAGAGGTCTGCCGGTGAACGCATAACCGTGACAGAATTCGGTGTCGCTTCGCGTCGCTACGCACTGCTGATTGCTGAACCGGATGTTCCTGCCTCTTGTTCTACACAGGAAAAAAACCAAAGAACCAATCAGTATCAGCCAATCGACTGTACAACGAGCAAACTACTTGTACATCATATCCTGACTACTTACGGATGGAATGGCAGAGGTGTGAAAAGTACTCCTGAAGGTTGAAACCTCAAACCAGGCAGATCAACGTCTGGCTCATGATGGATGGACATGTTCTGCATGGTCGGTACGATGATCCTATCCACATCCCTACCAGCGTTACTGGCATCGTCCATCGCCGAATGTCTACTGTGCTGCGCGTTGTCCTCATTGCTGTGCTCAGCACCCCTTCGTATGTTGTTGAAGTGCTGCCGATTTGGATCGACGAATTCGATGGCCGTACTGTTCCCGTAGACGTCGATTATCGCCCAAAGTGGACCGCGCGTCTCGACGCCACTAAAGAAGACGCCCTTTTCCTCTCCGTTCACGCCGAAGTGCACATCGCCCGCTAGCGTCACGTAATAAAATAGGACCGTGTCTCTCTCTGCGAATCTTTCAGCCAGTGCCTTAGCCCAGTAACCGGGCTTGTTCGTCAGATCTGGACAGGCATACTTTGGCAGGCCGTTTCTTAGATTGATCGGATCGTTACTGGTGAATCCCAATCTGATCACTCCGCTCCAATTGTCGGAAATCTCAAGAAACTTTACGCATACCTGAAACAGAGAACACCGTTGACTTAGAATTTTGTCATTTTATGCTCATCGACTATTTTTTTTTTCGAAATTTTGAGGATTTATCGGAAACTTAAGAAATCACAAAGCATCTATACATTCTTCGGATGATTTGTAATCCGAATTGAAGATTCCTTAAGAGCAATAGTTTCTATGAAATTCTTCGTTCGTAAATTCCTACAATTCTAATGTTCCCGTAATGTCGAAATCCTCGAGTCTGGAATTTCCTGGCGGAAACTTTATGGGCCGCGTTTTCAAAGAACAAAGAGAGAAAAAAAAAGTAGCGTCGACGGAATGCGCTAAGTGAACCTAATAAACTCACTAAACCGTAACCAAACGCTAGATAACTACCAATATCTACATTACCGACAGTGCACTTTTTATAAATAAGAAGTACTTCTATGTAAATGAAATAGAAAAAGAACTGTTTCTTTTTCTTCCTTTTTTCTTCTTAATACAAATACACAACGACCTTCCTTTTTTTTTATCACTAGCGATAACTACAATTAGCACGTCCTCGAGCCACCAAAAGAAAATCTTTTCAACCCGCACAAAAAGACCTCTGTGTCCATTATCCAAATCGAAAAAAAATAACCACTCTTACAAGCGTCATATTTTTCTAAGCCGTATATACCTCTATATCCACCTTACCAATTTGCTTGGGTAGCGTGTGGCGAAAAAGAAAAACAAAATTATCCATATACATACGATATTTAAAAAGCTACCTTCCAGGCATTCTTTATCGCCAGCAACAAGTCGTACGCCTACGTTCTTTCTGCCAATCTCAGAGGCCGAGGCAAACAAGCCGATTTCTCGCACTGTCAGTATAACAGTTACGTGGATACCAACTACCTATGCTTAGATTTCTTTTACTTCTATGCCTTGTCCTATCATTATATTTTGTTAATGCTCTATAGACGCCAAAAACGGTACCCTTTGCCATTTGACGCCTTTGTTCTACAGAGTCTGACTCGTATTACCCGGGTATTAAGGAAACACTGTTTTCACGTTAATTAAGAAGTTTTCCAATGGTAGCCGCACGGTCTTGTGATCTATGCCGTGTCGCCCACACTTGGTATATCAATATGGATGAATTAAAGATGCCTAAGGTATACTGTTGACGCGTGGAACAGCGCCACGCTATAGTGACAGCCTACGCAATTATACGTGGGCGACATCGAGGGTCACGCATGCGAACCGTTTAACGAATAAGAAAATACAATATAACGTACTAAGAATTATTTGAATTTCCCGCCACTTTTTAAGGAGCATCTACGGTCCTGATTATATTTCGTGTGATCATACTTTTTCTTTGCGTAGCAAATACTACAGGGTTAATCATGGTTGGGTGTGGATGCATTTTTGGGATGATTATGGATTGTTGGAAAATTTGTGTTTTTTCTTTTCTTCAAAATTTTATTTTTCTTACCTTTTCGCCAACACGGACGGGTCTGGCGCTGAATGTGACGCCCTTGCAAAAGCTCTCGTGTCTCCTGGCAATGGTGCCGCCATTGCACAGTCGTATGTTGTCACCGTGAACCTGGTGAAATGTCAGGGGTGGTAGATTGTTGGTCCCTGTACTGGATGATCTGGGTGCTATAACAAAAGAAAAAGAAACAAAAAAAATTAAATCCATGCTATTGCCAACATAAAAATGTGCAAGATTCAAAGGTACAAAGACAGTTGAAGTAATTCTTCGCTCTTGTAAATAAATGCATTGTGCGTTGACAAGGATTTTTATTATTATAAAAAGTAAGACTGCACCTCTAAATGCATGTCGCACTTGTCCACGACGCAACTTCATTTTTCGCCGCGATTGAACGTCAAATTTTCACCAAGTAAACGCGTTCACGATAACTTTTGCGATACTAGCATTACGGTAGATTGGCCATTCGAATCTTCAAACTCGTACCAACATCATTCGTCTAAATACAATTTTAAAAAGTTATTTCGTAATCCGCCTGCAATTCCAAGTAATTTCGATACACGAAAACAGCGAAAAACATCAGCCGCAAGAGAAAGGCAGGTCCGTGTCCGACGAGAGTCCAAGTACTACTGAGAGTATTGACATGTAAGCGAAGCGATGGTCTAAGTGACGTCATACCGGAAACCGCACGACTCCCACCGGAAGTGCACTCCTGCTTCACATAAGGATGCCCAGAGACGATAGGAAGTCTTTCCTCGTGGTTGTACGGATGCACCAAATTCGTGATTAACAAAAGCAACGAGTCGTGAAGCAGGAAAGCAGAAAAAAGAAGAAGAAAGAAAGAGATCGTACAAAAGAAAAGAAACTTCCGGTTCCGTAAAGTCAGAGTCTTCCATTGTCGGTCGTTCGATTCGTATATATCTTTTAAATACGATTGTCATTGTCTACCTGCGCTTTTACAATTAATCAGTCCGCGACGCGAAGTCCACTTGAAAATACATTACAAAACGGTCGCCCGTTAACTTTTAAGAGGCATTTAACTATATATAGAATTAAGTGCATCCAAGTGCATTCAACAGCTTCGCCTCGAGTGTCCTAAGAGAGCCCGATAGGAAGATTTAACAAGTAGCCACGATAAAGGGTACGAGTGTCCCGATAAAAGTCTCTGGGAATGTTTTTCGTCCCTCGAATGTAAATCAGCTGTGAGAAAAGGGGAAAAATGTAAAAGCCTACTTCGAAATGGCGAATATCCATTGGCATTCGCCAAGTGCGATAGTCGCGGGAAAGTAGAAGGAATTCTTTATTAGAAATTTAACGACGCGCCTAAAGCAGCGATAATCATTAATACGCTCTAACGATACGATTCGTTTGGCAGAAGTCGCTCGCTCGACAGTGCAGTCACGATCGATAGACTATTTACCTTTGCAAAAATCGATTGATCGATTCTCACGCTCCCCCTATGGCGAACGACGATAGGAACCAGTCTTGTCGGCCATTGTAATTTCGCATTTTTCTTACATTTTCTATACGTCACTTACCGTTAGAGAGGCGCATGCGCAATGCGCGCTTACCAGTTTTCAAAGCGCTCATTATCTTTGCCACTTATCTTACTTGTTACCTATATTAACGTAGTGCCAATATATATATATATATATGTTTTTTGTCATTATTTCACTTGAATAATTCTCCTAATCATTTTCACTAGTGATACGAATTAAAATGACATTAAGAAATACTACTTTTAAACGGTTCGTAGCAGTGACGTAATCCACCATTAATACGAGGATCCAAAAACAAAAAATTACATATCGGCCAGATGCACCTACGTCCATGCACGTAGTCCAGCGTGACTACTTATTGGGTCTGGTGTGAGTTTACGCTGGGAAATCGCGTAATGCCAAACGAGAAGTCACGTTTGCCAGATAGAAGCGTAATCAGTTACAGGAAGAGAGCTGGAAGGTGCAGACTCAAGATGAGAGAGAGAGAGAGAAAGGAAGAAACGAAGAACTCGCAGAAGAAAGACTGGAAGTAGAGGAAGGTTGAACCGCAACGGTAACGTCATAAAGTTCCCACGGTGTCTTGGCAGCGAGGTTTACCAAGTTTCTTGGTTACTTTAGAAAAATCTAATATGCCCAGTTTGCTGTATAACGCGCGTCACATTATTTCACGTTAATATTTTGTAAACGCGCGACAAGACCTACGTGTACCTTGATATTCGTCGAAGAACGCTCTGCTGCGTTGTTTTACGAGAGTGAAATTATCATTTTTTTGAACACGTCATAATGAGATGACCCTGAATTTTTTAACTGTTTCTTTGATCTATTTAAATCATTTAATTTGTACGAGCAGTATTTTTTATTTTTTTTAAGATATTTTTGGCCTATTGTACGTAGCAAGATATTTGATCGCGAGAAGCGTGCTAAAAAGATTATCGAACCTGAAACGACCTATAACGGATGAGATCCGTGAAAATTCCACTGAAACGCACGTTTCTTGATTTCGATGGTTCCGCCATTGATTCTCACGGATGTCCCTTCTTCATCCTTTTTTTTTTAAATCTTCTGTTACATTTTTTAAAACCATTTTCTTTCTACTTCACTTGCACTGCTTTGCCTCTTTTTTATCTTCTGGGACGATCCGAACGATCGATCGATCAATTCCCAACCGATCGAGGGAGAATCGATCGCGCCTGGCAGTGCTCGGAGTATTTTATCGATTTATCGTAAATTTCATACTTCGACAAGTTTTCCAAAAGTCATGTGATATTACGTTCTGCGCATGAGCTCTATTTAATCCCATATATCACGATACAGTTACGTAGTTATAATTTGCAATGAAGAAACAGTATTTCAAATGGATGGTGTGTCGCTATTTTATTGACTATCACGTGCACGTGACGTCACAATAAACAAAGCGTATGCTTGCGTAACGAAATTGAACGAGAAAATAATCGTAATACGCGAAACGGTGAATAATTTCGTGGAAAAGGAAAAAAAAATAAATAAATAAATAGCCTGAAAGGTAAACAAATAAATTATATGGAAATTTAAAAAGAGAACTGTCGTTTCAGCAAACTATACTTTTCGGTAACAAAAAACATTATATCGGCGTGTAGCCACACTGCTATCGTTTCTTGCCTATTTCGTGCCTCCGTTCTCCAGTGGAGTCTTCTACAGACATTACCGGCGGCCATATTGTAACGAAATCTGCCATGAAAATTAACTATAAGCCGATACTACCTAAGAAATCATGAAAAAAAAAAGCTGAGTCCTAAAGTAAGGGTACGCGTGAGAATTAGACAAAGAAAAACAGTCGAAACATGGACGACGCAAGAAACTGTGGAAAAAGTAAAAATTTCTTGTTGTCGTTACTTCGCAATAAAAAGAAAAAAAAAAAGAAAACATTGCGTGACAACGTCAAGCAAGAAACTAAAAGGTAAAAAGGTTGAATTTCTTGTGTCCGTCCTTACAAATGCATTCGTAATATTACACAGAACGTGGATTCGATTAAACGATCGATCGGGATTTCGAAGACAAAAAAAAAAAGGCGAGAAATAATAGTGAAAGCAACAAATAAGCAAGATACTGCATTAGCGTTATAATACGCGACACGCAACGATTACATAGGAAACGTGGACGCGCCTTAAAGGATATTCGAATTGACGTCGTCAGCCCGAGCGAGCTCGTGCTCTTTGTTCGTAGAATTCGAGCTCAGTCAGTCCAGACCGAGAGATCGACCTCGAGACTTTTCTTTAGGGTCCCGTGTGCTCTACTGGAAGTAATGGAGCGTGTATTAATGTACTAGACTAATTCACAGACGTCAGAAAGCCACTTACGAAAGTTAACCTGCTGTACACCTCGTGACGATAGTCACATTTAAATATCGTTCGGAGATACAAATATTTTACACTATAAAAAAACAATCTCAATAGTCAAAATAGACATTGGCATATTTTTTAGCTTTCGAATAAATGTACTCGCCCGTGTTACGAGTTAAGCGGGGCAAAACGTAGACGCAAATTTTAGATCCTAAACGGCTGCATAACGAATCCTCGAAATCAAAGAAATAACCTGACAAATAGTCATCGCTTAGTATTGCCGTTTAACGGCTGTGGCGCTGGCGACTCGGGAAGGTCCGTAACACCTCGTGGGAAACTCGTGACACACTTATCGAGGAAGCTGCCATTTACGTATCCCCGAGTCCTTACGTACGTATAGAGTTTCCTCGAAGGTCCTAAGCGCAGAAAACCACTCGCAGCTGACTCTCCTAGCCGAAGAGATAATTTTTCTTATCTTTCTACGACTTACAGGAGAAGGATCGACGTTTTCAAATCAATACCAAATAAAGATTCTCGATGTTACGGAACAACACGACAACACGACTAGTTCTCGGTAGACAAAACTTCCTATCGTTAAATGCTGCTTGTTACGTACAAGTGGAGCCATTAGAGAACGTTAAAGCAAACAAAAACAAAGACAATGGTCTGTTCGACATAACTATTACGATTGTCCTGCTAAATGCCGTCTGCTCAAGATGAAGATATATTGACTCCGTGTAAAAAAGATCTTTCTTTACTTTGTCGAGCAGACACGTGTCCAGATATAAATAAAGCGTCGAGCACGTGATGGCGGCGGATTACTCGGCACATAGACATCGTCACTCGGCAGGAGAGAAGAAGCCGTTGTACGGAAGTTCGTGTAATTTTCTGTGTTCTGGGGAGTATTCCACGCAGGAGGGGCCTCCTTGTTCCCACGCCCGATCCCGTGATCTCTGCTCTCTTATACACGGCACTGCTCAAGCACAGCCCCAGTACAGCAGCTACGATAGTCTATGGCAAGGCTGCCTAGTAGTCCTGCCTGCCTATGCCTAAGAGGTACAACGAGTAAACTCTAGCAGGAGGTTCATTTTATTCAACGTTCTCTTTGGTTCATCCTTCTCGCTCTCTTTCTCTTTCACTTCTTCCGTCTCTCTCAATCCAATATCATTATCCTAGCTGTCTCTCGCTGTCTGACTCACGTTGTCCTCGCTACAACGGCAGGCTACCCCCTCTCTTCTCGCTCCTCACGTGACTCCCAATCTAGGTTATGTAAGGCACAGGTATATCAGCGCCGCTCTAAGCATACTAAAATAATAACAGAACGGACTCCCAATGGGAGCCTCTTGCGAATAAACGCCACGCTCGATAATGGGGCCTTGCTATTAATTCTCGCTTAGACAATTTTACTGGCTTCTCGTTCGAACGGTCAATCTTGTGCCTGTATGTCCTTTTGTAACGCTGTTATTATCACTGTCCGATATCACAGGCGATACTGAAAAGCGTGTCGCGATAAAGTTCAATGTCGAGTAGATAATGTTTTACGTGAATTCTAGGGATTATGCTGATCTACTACGGTAATCTTACGAAATTCTGGGAATTCTGATAAGAACCGACCATTACCATGATATGGGATAACCTTGACCAATAAGAAATCGTGCAGTACGATAACCTTGTAAATTTAAAATAATTATGAAATTCCGAGATAGTGCAGATAATTTTTCAAAGATTTTTATCCTGTTTGTAGCAGTTAATGCCTAAAGCCGATTGAAATATTTTTCAGGATGCGCATCAAAGGGATTTTCACATCTTTATTCATCGCCGTTGCCTCGTATGTTTCAAATAGAAAATCACCCCCCAAGAAAATGCCCGGCAAAGCCGGCGCCCATAAGGGCGTCGGCGTCCCAGAGCGACAAGTGCATATTCCCATTGGGCGATGCGCGACGAACAATCGGATTAACGAAGTTACCAAGAGAGGGTGGGATGGTGGTTGCTACACTTTTAATCCCCTCAAGTCGACCACGACCGGGTTACGGGGGTGGCTCTTTAAGGGTGTTCGTATACCTATATATATATATATATACCCAACGTCATTACTATTACTATATACGTATGTAAGTGTATATAAGCGCATCTGGCAATTCGCAGGGCCTTTTGCGGGGGTGGCTTCGAAAATTGAAGGACCTGTGGCTAGTCTAATGGGGATATACATGTTCCTACGAGGGTTGGCAACGATACCTCCACCCTATACATAGCTAACTAAACGCTGACCAAGCAGGGGGTGGATTTTGATAAACTACACGAGTACTTCGGGGCCAGCACGTATCGTCTGATAAATAGTTTTAATAGGGGTTGAGAAATCATTTAGGGGTTGGTATCAAGCCGATTTTATTCGCTTTGACGAATTCTTTAATCGAGTGAAAGTAAAGGGATTTTTGTTTTTCACGTAGTGTATATACTTATCGTTCGATTCGATCGAACCGATCGATTGTTATATTGGTTGAATCTGCTTTTTTTCTTTTTTTTCTTTGACTTAGTTAAATTCATCTCACTTACCCAAAAAGCCATTTCCGGAAAGTCGCAGTCGAGCTACCCTCGTCGCTCTGCCAACTGTGAGTGGCCTTCGCGGACGATAACAGGGCAGTGACATGATGACTTACGCAATCATGGGACACTCTTAACGATCGAATAAGTAAACGTTGCGGCCCCAGCAAGAGTACAATGTAAAGGTACAACGACTCCTAACTGAATACGAATTTTAAAGGATTAAATCGAATATTGTATAAGAAAGGATTTTTGAAAAAAAAATTATATATAATATATGAATAAATTTATAAATGATATCCAGGTACTCTCATATACATATAGGGACTACGAAAGGACTAGACAATTTTTTATACGATAAAATCTCAAAAACTATTAATTTCAAAAATGTTCCCACCCCTCGTCAAAAGAAAAAGAAATTCACCCTTCCAGATGTGGAACTCAAGGTTTCAGGGTAGACGATCCAGGGAAGCAGAAGGACAATGACGAAAGAGGGGCTGCGGGTGAGGAGTAGGGAGAAGGGGACGAAACGGCTATTGGGGAGATTTAAGAAAGTCCCCCAAGAGAAAAAAAAAAGAGTATCACCAATTGTCCCTCACATTATATCAGATTGAAATCGTCTCCGCGTAGAAGCCAAAGAAAAGTGGACGTGATTCGAGGTGAATAACATATTTTTTTGAAATGGAAAAATGGACGCGAGAGACGCGTAAAGCGAAGTGAAACACAGAAGTACGTATATGTGGCTCGTGCCAGGGCTGAATAACGACTGAAGCAAAGTTCCCCCAGCTGCCGTTGTACATGCGTGGGGCCCGATGAGGGACGGGTGGAGAAATAAGGGCGGGGCCTCGAGTGGGGCAAAAGTCCAAAGGGGCCCCGACAGGGTCCCAATACAGGCCCCCATCTTTCTATTGTTTAGCTATGAGGCTACTCTGACGTCACGTAACACGTAATAAAAATATACGTATGTTAAAGCATAAGTGACATGTATGAGTAAGCATTATCCGTCTGTGATCTACGGTATGCGTGTCCCAGACATCTTGGGAATCTCTTTTGTTTTTAAGCTCCAAGGATCAGCCATTCAAAATAGATACGGGACTGAAAAGGAAGGAAGAGATAACAAAAAAAATACAGGAAGAGTTTGTATTCCTTTGGCGTTCGATTACGTCTTATCTGAAAGTCCACCGTTATCTCTGGTGGCGCGTGCGATGTCGCAGGAAGACACATCGACGTCAGGCAGGAAATTACGCCGATGCTCAAGACTTCGATGCGATTGCACAATGCTCGCTCGAACGACTATAATGAGACTTTGTTTCTCCTGGGTTTTTTTTTCCTCCTTGTTAGTCTGCTCATTGGGACACTCTTTTTTTTTTCCGGGAAACAAGACTTCCTCTGACTGTTCCTAGAACTTGACTTTTTTGCCGCCTGGGATCAATTCAGAGTCCACCTTGACCTTTATGCTAGTTTTAATAGTTTTTTAAGCAGTAAATAACCTTGGATTTTGGAAATTCACACAGTCTCCTTGTGGGAATGCACGCAGTGTATATTGAGGTAAAAAAGTGGCGTATCAGTAGAAATAGTGACTAAAGAATCGAACATTGGGCATGAATACACGTGGACGTTGAATTTAGTAAAAAAACAAAAAAATAATGTACGATTAGAAATTATATTAGTCGTGATTGATTTTTTTCGTCTGACGGCAAAGACACGAGGCGAGTTTCAAATGAAATTCCCATGCGACTAGGGGAGGAGCGCGCGACGCTGTGCGTCGCGACGCAAAACGGCCGCCGCAAGCGGGAAAGAAAGAAAGAGGCAGCTGCGAACGAGCCAGAAAGCAGCAGCCATAGTGGCAGCTAAACGAGGGATACCAGAAAGCAACGAGCAACGGTTGCTTGCCACCTGGCCTTAGGAAGCCAGCACCGGGCCTTGCTCGCCCAATGGCGTAGGACCCAATTGAATAAAGAAAAAACAAAAAAAAAAACAAGCAACTCTCGTCAAACTCTCAAAAGCTCAAGTCGATAAGACTTTTAAATTTCGCTTCATCGTTCAAATGCAAATTCTCACTAGCTGCTGTTCGTATAACTTTAGCAATTTTCCGAAAAAAAAAAAAAACAGTCTATTTTCTCGAAAAATATTTTTCACGCCCCCGCAATATTCAAGAATCGAATAAAACACGAAAGATAAAAAAAAATGCATCACTTCGCATATCTTGTAATACGTCATTGCTTTGCATTACGTTATTAAGGGCGCCATCTGCTTGCACTCGAATGAACTGACGAGAGCGGAACTGTAACACTTCGTCAGTGAATATTTGCTCGCTACGTTTTACTGACGATGCTCTTGCGTACATAGGCGAGCATAAATAAATAATATCGACGATACATAACGACGACGTAAATAAGAAGCACAAAGTAAGATCAAATAGACCGCTCGGTATAAAGAGGCCAAAAAACCCCATAAATACTCATTGGCACAGTCGACAGTAGAAAACCATAGGTAATAAACATTTTGAAGTGGCTTTTATAGAAATTGCATAATTCCCATAATTATGGGCGTTAGCATAGGAGGGGTCTGCTGTAACATCCATCAAATTTGAATGCAAATTTTTCTATAGACACGGCCTAATGCATGGGCTAATTTTTCATGGGGATTTTCAAGAAGAAAAGTTTATCCGTAAAATACGCAATCGCACGTATCCCATACCCCCGCCCCAACTCCACCCCACTGATCGATGGGTCATAGATGCATATTCACCCCATCGCGATACAAGCCCAAAGCAAGGGACAAATTTTCAGGAATATTAAGCAGACTAAATTCCCATGAAAACCCATAAAACGTAATATTAATCCCTTCCCCTTCGTATTTGTACGTATACCCCAGGGCTGTACGAATTAACGCGTCGGAACGTGGCTCGAACCGCTTCCATAAGTTTTCTATGGGATTTACATGGCGAACCCCTGGTCCGATAGGTACAGAATCCCATGGGGGTTGAGCGTTGATACTGCTATACAAGCTCTATCGATCCTCTACTGCCTGCACACCAGACTGCTGCCTGTTGTCAGGGAGTTGATAACGATATGCCTCCCACAGCCAACCCCTGGCTGACTAACACAGCACCATAACCCCTTCTCGCCACTAGTATAGTCTGTTGTATGCAGGTAAACGTGTATATCTATATATGCGTCTGATTTGTGCAGCGATGCCGCCTAGTAGTAGGTAGCTTGAATACGCCAGACGGGTTTACATTATTTCGCAAATATTGGAGAAATTATCTGTCACGAAATTTGACGAATGTATTTCCATTGCTTTGTGTAAAATGAAATTTTGGAAATTTATGATGGCCAGAAAAAAAAAATGAAGTCCGACGCATGTACACCATAGAAAAATTCATATGGAGAGAGCAATCTTTCCTTACGGTAAGAAGGAACACCTTGCGCTTTTGGGGGAACGTTAAATCGAATTCCCACAGACTTCACCCTATGGTGGAACGCCATGAATCTTTTACCTTTTTTTTTTCATTCTCTTTTTCTATGGTGTATCCTGGGGATATGGGTATAGAGAGGAACGGAAGGAAGGGATCCTGTATAATGGGAAACCATGGATGTTCCTGCTTCCACGTCCTGTACGGCAGTGCACGCCAGAAATAGACTCGGCATTGCAAAAAAAAAAACGGTAATTTCCATAAAATCACTTTCTGGAATTAATAATAGCGGATTTTGAAAAAATCATTTTTTTTCATGTAACAAGTAAACACTATTAATTAGTCTGACAGCGTTAAAGCCTTTTTTCACTGAGAAACTCCCCTTATAATGTCTTATTACTCTCATTACGCGCCAGTGTCCACGAAGTGGCCAAGTTACTTTTACAGTGTGAGCAGGTCAAGAGTTCATAAGGGTTCTCAACTCTTGACAAAAATAAGTAAACAAGAATGAAAGAATGTTTTCGATAAAAAAATTTTTTTTTTCAATTTTGACAATCAATGCAGTCTTATGCATTTTCATGCCAGAGTCACGTGTGACATTATACTTTTTTGTACTCTTTTGAAATAATATATATGTCCTTTCCAAGATAACCACTGACAATGGAGTCACGTCTACGTCTCATTGGCCTTTTGACATACGACAATTAAATCATCACCAGACTCCCATTCAGTCATTGACTCTGCCAATGAACGCGCTCAATGGCGCCTTCGCGTAAATTGTGTGTGGGACGACCTTTAAGGTGCACGATAAATTGTTACTATCAAGTTATACTTATGATTTCCGCTTGTAATTGCGAGGACAGTTCCCCGAGTAACGACAATGGAGAATGACTTGGTTATTTGAAGGAAAAAAAAAGAAAAAAAAAAAAAAAACTTGAAACACGTGATACAAAGAAAAAACGAAATTTTCTAAAAATAAATATCACGCCGATTGACATTTTTCATTCGCTTTCAAGCATTTCAAAAGAATAACATTTATCCCAAACTCGAACATTTGTTCCATTAGGAGTCTCGAATTTAAGAGGGCGGATCAATTCCCATGAGCAACATGTAGTACGATATCGTATGGGGGTTGTTGGCATCCCTTAAAAAGTCACTCCCAAACCACAATAGTGCCCGTACGGCATTTTTACTTTGCTCCCCATCACTTACCACCCCCACCACCTCCACGAAACTGATAGTCGACAAAAGTGACTCATGAAATTTCAAGTAACAAAAAAAAAAACAAAACCACCCCCAACGAGAATGCCAGTGTAATTTCGAAAAATAAAAATCAAGTAAAAAGCCCCAAAAAAAGCCATAAGACGTTACCACCGTTTTGTTTAGACTACGAAAATGCAAGGATGATAAATAAAGGAAAAAAAAAAAAGTCACTTTTCATTGGCCGCCACCCCAGCACTACTACCCTTAGAAGACACGTCACCGGGCTATTTCAGTTTTAAGTTCTAAGCCTGAAAGGAACTCGAACTGTCGACAGATGTTAACCAGCCTTTACGTTTGAAAAAAAAAATAAAAGTGCATCTTAAGTATCTTCAATACAGACCGAACAAGAACTCAATCTAGACCTGCACTTGCACTACTGTGCATAGAGCATATATTGGTGGTTGCATAATAATAATTCTTTTTTTTTAAATAAACAGTCTCTTGTTCCCACTAGAAATGACCAAGGATATTCACATACTTTCGTTCTACCATACCCGTCCAGAACGTTATTTATAGTTTGTTATGACACTAAGAGCAGTAAAACGCATCGGGCACGTGCATTGCATTACCAGGGACGAATGCGATGCACGCACGATGCATTTTCTATACGTCGGCCCTCTGACACGACGCTGCACGCGTAAACGCAACGCCAGTTACCAATACGTTAAATCCGTCCGCGGTAACGCGTTTCCGGTTTGCGCCGTGCGCGCATGCGCACGTGCATTCGTTTCCTGGGCCCTTTGCTCTTGTTCAGCCACCTTGTTTCCTCCGTGACTATTTTAACATTCATTTTAGGTGCATTTTATTTTTTCCTCTCTCTCTCTCTCTCTCTCCCTCTCTCTCGTTCTACTAGCCTGTTTCCTTTACTCTCCTTTCTTTTCCGTTCCTTTCGTTCCATTCCAGGGTAACATCCTTTACCCGTTAACTCCGCGCATTACTAATTGCATATTATACAGGTCGGTACCGAAAACAACAAACGGAAGTACACTGTGGTGTAGTGTATAATCGTTAAATGGTATGAAAGAGTGTTAAAAAAAAAGAAATATATATATATACATATATAAAACCACAACAATTTCGAAAACCTATACTTAATATTATTTTAATACTGATTTTTAATTTTTTTTTTTGTCTTTCTTCGGAAACCACAGGTATCGTTATTCCCTGCAGGAAACGATCGAATTCAGGTACGCCTCTCGTTCTCGAATATCAACTTCCGCTCGAGATTCGTGCCCACTTCCGTTCCCGATTCGATATCGCAGGAAGCCCCGAAAATATTCGTGGACGTTCACGAGAATATACAAACTATATAGAACAAATATTCTAAACATCTAAAACAGGCAAAAGTTCTTTCGTTTGTCCGCGCAAGTTGTTAGAAATCGATAAAATAAATAAATAAATCGCAGGTTAACAAACGATACTAATATTGCCTTATGCAATTCACTTATCTGATTATCTATATGCACTGTATAAACATGCACGTATAGGTATACCTATATTTGGTCTAGAGGACGAGATTTAATACTGGTTCGTTCATTCAATTCAACAGCTGATAGGCAATACCGGAACAACGAGAAACCGGTTTGAGAATCGTTGTGGGAACAAAGCAGGTTATTTCCACGGTATGACGTCAGCCAGCACTGCCAACCATTAAAAATATTATCCCCGCGATGCGTGTAGGGATGGTCAGTGATTGCCGATGGCTGCCCTGCTAAAAAAAAAAATCTCCAGTCTAACCTCAAACTATTACGTACCGGTTTCTGTTCTGTATTACGTCCGGCTGTGGACTCTCGTTCCACGTATGAGGATCGACGAATGATTGCAGTCAAAATGGGAGAAATGACCGTTCGAAATAAAAAAAAAAAGAAAAGTGACGTCACTCCCCACAACCCTTATCACGAGCTTCTATTTTTCTTGCAAATTTTCGCAAAATTTCATCAGCCATTACCAGGTACGAATTCGATGTACAGGCTTGAGAACCACTGGCGCGGATGATTCACAGTGCAAAAAGAGAAATGAAAATGGGTAGAGACTAAAGAGAAGAGAGATAAAGATAAAGGGGAGAACGTCGTAAGAGAGTAGGAAGTGTAAACAAGAGAAGCCAAGACAAAACATCGTGGATTTTGTTTTCAAATAACATTTTTTTTTTTTAATAAAAAAAATGCACGAATGCACTGTAATGTTTTTTAGATAAATCTGCAATTTTCGAAATTTTATCGTAAATCACGCGCGTTGACGTCTTTCCGGGATACGTCAGTTCGGCATGCAATTTTTCATGGGGGATCTCAACAATAGCCAAGAGAAGCCCCGGCTCCTTGAAGAAAAGTCCTTTCAGAAAAATACACGTTACGACGTAAAACCATGATTTTCTGCAAGGATTTTACGCACGTGTCCCGGCCCCCAGTCCTTTGTCCCGATTCTCATCCGTAAGTATCCCAGCATCCATCCGTACGGTCCATTCATCTTCGCGCACGGTAAGAAAACTTGTAGTGGAAAAAGTTGCTTGGATCAACGTGAAATGAGAGCCACTTTGGGTAGACCGGGTTTTAAGGCAACAGACCCAGCGACACAAAGCAACTTTAAAGACGAGCGCATTCGTCAGCTGTTTGCCTGGGGCCATTCAGTACCTTTTCTTTTTTTTCGAAATGGCAGCGCAGCAACAAAAAATTCTATGCTTCAAGCATTGAGCACCACTGACCTCAGGTAAACCCAGGTATACATATATATATATATAGCGTAAGGCTTCGAGATTTAAAGACACGACCCCGATGGTTCCGTCAGCTGTTTCACGAATCTCGATATTTCGAGGAGGAAAAAGCATGGAAAAAAAAAAAAAGAAACAGAATGCCAGTCAGGTCGAACAGCTGGTCCAAAGAGACCTTTCTTAATTTCTATGGTTAAAAATAGGCCCGATCGTGCAATAATACAGATCGGACTTCCAATTTTCAAAGTTCGAAAATTTCATGCCTATATATATATACATGACACTCTTGAGCTTGACAATAATAACACGAGGCTCTCCCGCAAAGTGACGAGACAAACCGATGCCGTAAAGAAGCGAACGGGTACCAAGAAGATCTCCGCGTTGGTCCAGCCAGACTCCCGTGACGAAAAAACCGTTGCCCAAGAGATAAGAGAAGCCGAAGAAAATCTGTGTAAAATTAGTATCCCGTATACCATCTTGTTCCTCCCTTCCCATCTTCAGCGAGCCTTTAACGTCCATCCCTCTCGTTCTTTCCATGCATACTAGTGCGCTCGAAATTGCTTTCAAGAAAAAGATTTAAAAAAAAAAAAAAGAAATCAGTGATTTTTCTTTTTCTAACGACGGCCCTGAGAATTAATTAAAGGTTCATTGTACCGATCGCGCTTCCTGTCGGTAAAACTGTTAATGAACCCAGGGCGCCCTCTTACCGGTAGGGTCACGTTGACTCCTTTACGAAATTCTCGAAAAAAAAAAAATCTATTTATACAATACGACGTGACAATAAAAATGATAATACGATTTTGAAAAAAAAAAAAAACATGAAATTCACTGAGTTATCGAAATTTATTTATTCCTCTCCCATCCCCTCCCCGCCACCTTCGTCTTTTCGTCTATCTTTGACCAACGATCCCGAATGATCAATTATGATCGCTAGTGACTATGAAAAATATCGGATATAAATTTTTCTCGAGATCAAATCTTTGATCTCGCGCAATGACGATTCGCAATGACTCTGATATACAGATGATATCCATGTGTTGAAATAACGATTCGACATTTCCGGCGTATAATAACTCCTGACGATTGACACTGTATACAGACCGATCGCTTAGAATTCAATCGGCATGATCTTCCCTGTGGTTGCGTCACTTTCGTTTTCCTCTCGAATTATTAATCTGATTAACTCGCATAAACATTTACGAGGTTACAGTTCAAATTGATTTCAGAATTAATCAATACGGCACGCTGCTCCCTATTTTACAGATTTTAATCTAAACGGGTATTCTTAAAAAAAAAAAGTTTTAATTTATTCATTTTGCGTAAATACACTTTAGGATTTTTTTGTGCAGAAAACTTGGGATTGGCATCGCGACTGAGTCACTCGACAGCGTGACAGGTACTTTCGTGACTGGTATCCACAATTTTGGATTCGCCGAATACCTTCACAGAGCTGTATTCCGTGAAACGCAGTCGTTAAACGAAAGAAATTACAAGCAGAGATAAACGTCTGATAATAGTGAAGTAAGAACATAGTGCCAGGAGTTAAGAGTGAAGTCAGGGGCAGGTACGATCGCTGCGAATAGATCGAAGACCCCGTCGGGCAATAGTATCCGGCGGCAAAGTCCGATGGCTGTAGGGAGGGAGAATAAGAAGAGGGTTAGAGATCGGTCCAGATACGAAGACAAAAGTCGAAGACAAAAGACGAAAGAGGAGAGAAAAAGAAATAAAAAAGAAAAGGAAGAAAAAAAAAGAAGAAGAAGAAGAAGATACAAGCACACGGGAGGAGAGCTTCTACTTTGCGAAAGGGTCGAGGCACAATGGCCGACGATGGGGTGAAAAGGAAAAAAAAAAGGGGGTGGAAGAGGTGGTGAAGGAAAAAAGGTGGAAAAAAAAAATAGTCAGGAGGCAGAGAAACGTTGGAGAGAGAGAGAGAGAGAGAGAATAGTGACTGAGGAGGGGGCGGTAGGGTGGGTAGGAGTAGAAGGCTGGAGGACGAGGAAAAAAAAAAAAAATGAAAAACCAAGTGACGTTCCCACTGCCGGAAAAGCACGAGTGATACGTATTCGTGCCAGACTCCACTCGGGATATAAATCATCCGCCGAACGAAAGTCGGTCAGAGCCGCAGAAAAGCACGATACGATGAGCTTCCGAAAGATTCCGCAAGCTCGCCGCGAAATGCGCTCTGTGTGTTTTTTTTTTCTTCGTTGCCGAACCCATTTTTTTCTAGTTTGGTCAAAGCTCCCCGCTTGCATTGTTTGGCAGATAAGCCCTGCCTCCCCATTACGGATATCGGTGGAAATTCGAGACCGCGGTAGAGAGAAAATAATTAAAAAAAGAAAAAAACTTTTCTTCAAACTAGACCATCGTTCTCCCGGTAACATTACTGTTATCATTGTTATCACCGTGCCGTTTACGTAAAAACGAAAATACAAAGTCCTATCACTGTGTTA
>JARPRG010000363.1:189862-214494 GCA_031001745.1 Hartigia nigra
GGTGCCATATTCAATGAAGAAAGTGCATGTTTCACCCGAGACATTGCAATGGTAGTGACGTTTCCAGTAGCGTGCCAACAGTGACGTTACGAATCGAGATATCAAAACTTTTATGAATTTTTTTTTGGAACTGACTGTACATTTATTTTTTAAAGAGATTTTTATGTCTATAAAAAAAAAATTATTATTTTGCCTATCAAGGAATACGAAAATTTTTATAAAAAGCTCAGTGCCAGGTTTATACCTTTTATTATTTGATTAAATATTTTTTTATGTCAGGTATCTGGTTTTAAAGCCTCGTTACGTAAGACATGAATACCAACAGGAATGCGTGTCGCGTTGCGATCGATAGTCCCCGAGAATCGGAACAATGAGACACTGGAGATCCGCGAAGAGGCAGAGGTAGGAAAAAAAAATAAAATACAGAAAACAAGAGAGCGTTTAACACGAAGGCAATGATAAACAGTCACTGACGTTTTAAACGTCAAAAAATGTATTAAAAAAAAAAAACAAAAATTACTATGCGACGTGCATCGAACACGTAAAAGATAATTTACGCGGCCGAATTAAGCGACACAATCTTAATTGGCAACTTTCCCCCAGGATTTCGTGGAACCGAATCGAATCGATATGCTTAAAATTTTATTGATTTCCTTCTGTTTTTGGCATTATCTTTTTCTTGCCTCTTCTCTCACCACCGTCACCCACTTGCTCTCTCTCTCTCTCTCTTCCTCTCGTATGTCCGTCATCTCCTTACTCTGTCCCACGCACTGTTTTTCACTGCCAGAAAATGTCCACTGCCGGCACACGCAGCTGCTGCGACGAAACGAAGATGAAGACGAGACGGAAGATGAAGACGAAGATAACAATGTTTAACATGCGTACCACGAGATGACTGTGAATTAATTTGAAAAAAAAAAAAAAAAATAGTCTTAAAAAAGAAATCGATATCGAACGCTTGAAAATTGAAAGAAGACTCTCCCCTTATAAGTGCATAATGTAGATGCATGCAGGCACGTGATAATTGACACGAAATAATTATTACGTATGTAAACATACCTTTTCGCAATTTGCATTTGATATACACTGAAAAGGACTCGAGTTTCTTATCGGATCGAATGATTTCTCAGATATCATTTTAATCGATTGACTTATCCAATCGCAATATTTACTCCTAATCCCAATCGATCTTACGATATTTTTCGTAATACTGGTAATCGTTAATTTTGCCTTTTCTTTTTTCAATTTCCAAAAAAATAACACGTAATACGCGTGCAAGTTATTTATAATACGGCCAGTTGAGCAGCTTGCACCGTAGTGCGTAGCAGCTGCCACGTGAAAACAAAAAGCAATTAAAGAAATTCATTATGTAATCGTGACGATTCAATCATCGAATTGCTCGGTCATTGACGAAGTATCAGGATATGGCGTTACGAAATGTCCATTCGAAGTGGGTGGTGGGTGAGCCAGGTATTGATCAAGATAAAAGAAAAATCAAGAGAATTGAATATCATCAAAAGAAGAAAAAAAAGGAAAATTTTATAAAACTATTCAGTCATTTCCTTAACGATCATTGAAATAAATGACTGTTCGTTCGTGCGATTAAATATGTATTAGTCATTGCCTTACCTTCGGTCGTACGACAAAGAGAAAGAAGTTGATGAAGAAAAATGCAAAGGAGCAAGATAAATACAAAGAGAAGGATACCTCGTGTCCACGTGAGGCACGTGTCCGGTACGCGTCATGAGAGTCAATAATGACTCCTGCTTGTTTTGATGCTTTATATGCATTTCTTTTTTTTTTTCTTCATTTTCTTCTCTTTCTCTCGCTATCACACTGTGCCTAAGCCCCTTACTGCCTCCAGCCGGGAATTCACGGTTTGAGTCATTGACTTCAGTGACGACTTCCTGGCTCGATTACTCAAGCACAGTCATTTATTGTTTACGAGACACACCAGCGTTTAAGACAGTCATTTGTAAGGACGTGTTTAAACGGCGCGAGGATATAAAGGTGCGTTCACACTTACTCTCGTTGAACGAAGATTAGCGATACATCGAAGGATTCGATCTGGAGAACTTACCTGTAACAAAAATAAAAAATTATATTAAAATATTAATTAAATATTGTACATACCAAAAATACGTATGACGTACAGAGAAAATTGTATAAAAAAAAAAGAATTTGTTATTTTTGATAATTTTCCAAAATTTACAAGGGTCCAAAAGAGTATCGAAATTTCAGGAAAGATTAGTATAGCTATGGACCCCCTTTTGATCGTCCCCCTTAAATCTAACGCCACGTGCAACAGGCTGTCTGCAAGGGGCGAGGGGGTAACAAACGGGAGGATCCAATTGATGCAGAAAAACATCTGGAAGGGATGGTGGTAACGGGGGACTGGAGGGGTCTGAAAATAAGGGCCAATTTCACTGCTAGTGTCGGAATGCAAGGCCCCCCAAAAGGTCCCCATTTGAATAATACAATAGGGAAAAGGTGCCAGGACGATCCTATACGCACGTAGCTGCTGTACCCTCTGCGCCCCTGCCCCCTTCGTTGTACCCTTTTTGTTTCCCTTTTGCAAAATTTCATTCCGGTTCCCTCCATATTCAGTACCTCTCATCCCTCGAGTAAATGCCAGCCCTTCGCCACGCCATGAAAATGATCCAGGTGAGAGGATACCAACATTTTTTTTACACGGGGCAACGGTAGAGGGGTCCCTTCGAGGGAGGCCCCTCCCCTTCGTACACATTGCATCGCAATGTATAACCAGGTGAACTGGAATTTATGTGCCCATTGTGAATCCACGTGGCGATTTACGGAAGCTGAATTTTCGAAAAATTCCTATAAACTTTTTGAGAACACTATTCAAAATCGATCGTTGGTCCATGAAAAGTTCAAAATACCCGAAGAAATATAAAAGTTTTTATAATAAAAAAAAAAAAATAATCTTAACGTCCGCTTTTGACAAATTTTTCTGTTGCACCATTCTTCGTTACGTCATCAACGCCGATCTCTACGGCAAGTTTCACGTGTAATGAGGTCCATATCGGGAAAAAGTATATATAGGTATATGGACACACGTGAAAAGCCACAGGCATGTGTTATCCAGGTGTCGATATGGGGTACATGTCCATGGGGTATGCGTATGGGGTAAAGCTAAAGCCCAGGTGCACCCGATTCCGATGGTGTACCGTCAATAGATTCCGGGTTGGACCCCATTGATTTCCGATGCGCAATCCCTGGATGCCAATGCAGCTGCACTACTCCGCGACTACATGCAGATGCACTTGGGATGTGTCAGGGGCTCTAATGTATTTGCACTCCCATTTAATTAAACTACGCCCTCCCACGGAGAATTTCCCGTAGCACGTGCGAGTATGAAGCGCAGCATCCCCATGATCGATAATGGTCCATGAAAATGGTGAATATTAAAAAATTAAAATTTTCAAATTTCAAAACAATCCTTAATCATAAAAAAAAAACAAACATAATAATTCGAATCTTGTTAAGGTATATCGAAACTGTGTCTCTTTAAGGAGAGTCAAAAATAAGGGTGAAAAAAATCTGAAAAAAAAAATATTACATACGTGTATCCGTCTATTGCTTATGTAAAGAAGATATTTTGGATGCACCAAAAAACAGTATCCATATATTTGCATTGCATCTGGATACATAAAGGGGATGAAATCCCGATAGGGTATCTGTTAATGTATAAACGTCCGTTAGCCCATGTCTCAGCTCTCGTCTCCATTTAAAACCTCTCCCTCGGTATAGTCAAACAGTAAAGGAGGAATAACCAGGAAGAATGAAGAAGGGGGATGAAAAAGGAAGACAATCCCGAGGGGTGGTGGAAAGCCTATTTCCTGCGGCATGGCACGTGCCTATTCCGGTTACTAGGCAAACTCCGGCATAGCGGAAAGAGCCGCAAAGTATCCCAGCCATCCCAAGAATCACTACAGTCCTTAAGAGGACTCAGGATCGTAAGATCTCCACATACCCCTATTGTCATCAAGAAGCGAAATTCAATAATACCACAGAGCCATCCGTGTAAAAAAACAAAATTAAATATAAACATTTTTTTTAATTTTCCAAAACCACAGGTTTCAAAAAAAAAAAAGAAATTTAACATCAGCTCCATGGGAAAAGGTCCATACGAGTTATTTGGATGGATAAGTACATGACGAGGAATGGACGAAAATTACGTGTACATGCAGACCAAAAAAAAAAAGGGAACGTCTGAGGATTTAAACGAAAATGGCGAATGTTTTAGAATATACTTAATTATGCATACGAGATATTCCGTATGCTAAAGAGAGAGAAAGATAAGGAGGAATGGAGATGGAGTAGGCACAGGGAACGAGTAGAGGTAGGTAAGTGCATGGTTGTTGTCAAGCGGAGGTGCTTCTCTGGCAGTCAGTAAATGTCAGCTGCCTCCTTATTCCGCGACTCGGCGTGCGAGCCAGACGCCATTGTTCGATCGACAATACTAAACCGAACCACTCACAACATATCCCATTCATTAAATCCACCCACTTTATTACTCGACGTGAACGTAGACGTTTCTTTTTCTTCATCCCCCGCGTGGTCGTCTGGATACGAGGTGTATATCTATAGCGACTGTGCGCTCCCTGTTGCTACCCTTAGACGGCCGGAGACACCAGTTCCGCTCAGTGCCGACCGAACTGAGGGTATTAAAAATAAAAAGAAAAAAGAAACCAGAAAATTTCAAGATGGAAGTTTTCGAGCTACCATAAATGATTCTGTAGGATTAGTTTGTTTTTTTTTTTTGGAAATATTAAATACTTGAAATTTTAATAAGGAATTTTAATGGGGGCGAATCGTAGGACTTTGATCGTCAATGGGATATTGTCAGATGTCGATCGAGGGGCCATTTTCTTGTGGTTTACGAGGCAGCCTGAGTCCCCTTGAATATAATGAGACTGATGCTGGATGATGGACCATCTTTTTTTTTATATATATATGGGTAAAATGGACTTTTCTTTGGTTCGTGGTAAATAATAATAATGATGGTACAGAGATATAGAAATAATAGGGATGCAGTTGGCAACCCTGATGAGTCCCTGGACTGTTGCGATACGCGTTTTCATGTAAACGTCAATTGAAGTGACCATTGGTCAGTCTGAACAATGAACTGATCGTTAAGGTTTGATTGTCCATCGATTGTTTACGATTTCGCGGACAAATGGACCAATTCTCTATATACCCGATCAACAAATGGTCACTTCTTTTATGGACATTCGTTACCCTCGAGTGGCTGCAGTTCCAACTGGGTCGCGTGAGGAAGTACCATTCCCCACGTGTCCCTGGATAATTTAATGGCGAGAAAAAAAAAAACATACAAAAAAAATGCAGAGTGTACGATAATAATCGTTATCGAAAAACTAAACAAAATCCCAAAAATATGTATCTTTACGAATAACCCAGAATAAAAAAATTGCCTAATTCGATTGTCGAATACAACAATTATTTTCAATTATAAAACAAGCGGATACCCTGTACAAAGTAAAATCTAGTATATCGGTATAAAGCAATATTATTAATCGGCCATGCCGCCTGAGCCGTCTGTCGTGAATTTTCAAAAAAAAATTCCCTCTAGCATACCTCCGTTGCACGAACCGCAGTGAAGACGTGGATTAATCGTCGAAAATTCCAATTAATCTCGTCTATCGCAAAGATCGGACGTGGCACGAGTGCGTCAGCCGAGAAATTCATCAAAACAGAATGATTAAAGGCTGCGGGACGGCAGAAGAGTATCCAAGTAAACGTATAGAAGAGACGAAGAAGCTGCCGAGAAGAATGAACGTATAGTCAAAGGGAAGCAAAGGTAAGTTTTATTATTTTTGGAAAAAAAAGGAGAAAAAAATGGCCACGTGTAGCGGCAAAGTGGTGTCAGCTGGTGAGGAACGGGACCATACGGTTATTCGATGGGCTTAGCAGGTTTTTATCCAAAAAAATTATCGACGCTCTTTGCCGATCCTGTTATTTTTTTTACCACCCATTCTCCATCTATCGGATGAAACGGTACACTGGCAATGCCGACATAGAAGACCATGAATTTTGGAAAAAAAATTTTTTTACCAAAATTTCCTATACGTAAAATCGCATTTTTTAAGTATAAAAAAAATGACATAAAATTCAATAAAATATTTTTACTCCATTTTTTTCTAGACCTTTTCAACATTTCTAATTAATGCCGGATTAATGACCTGCGCTTTGTATAAGACAATTAATACGTAAAAGTGATGAAAGAAAAAAAAAAGAAAAAGATAGAGCAAAAGAAAGGGGGCTAAGCGTAAAGACAATAGCATCGGAGGCACTTTGAAGGTTCATTGCTCGATTTCTTTAAGGATCGTCTCAAGAGTCGCCTAAAACCCCATGATTATCCCCACTGCTCAGTTCGTCATGGGGTACCCAGTGGAACAGGAGCACGGGGCACACCATGGCGCGTGGCCGCCATGCTCCCAAGGCAATAGTGCCCTTGCCCAAGAGATCCTCGACATCTGTCCGGGGGCCTCCACATCCACCACCCCTAATAAGTTCACTTGGTAACAGCCTCAGCTCAGACCCTCCTCTTCCTGTTCCTAGATCCACACTACGTGTTTCCCTTATTCCCCCTAAAACCCCATAAGAGTACCCATTCACTCTCCTCGCGTTCTAGAACTACGAACCATCGTGCTAATGTCTACAAATTTTTTTTTTTTAACTGGCATTACTTATTCCCTGACCCCTTCCCCCTTAAAAAAAAATATCAATAAATCCCATAATTTTAAAATCCACCAAAAAAAAATATTTCCGTCAAGTACACCATAAGAACCACAATAAAGTTCAGCATCGCCCAATTCTTCCTCCCCAGAATCCCAAAGGATCTCTAAGCAAGATACAGGTATACCGATGTATCAGCAAATAAAAATCGAGTACGCGTTATACTTGATATCGTCTAATCGATTTCCGGGATGAATCGATGATATTAAGTTGAGGGTCCGTTCGCCATAACCGGGAGGCAATTTGACGGCGTCCGTCGCGACTAGCGCACATCTGCCTTCTCGTGGCAGGTGGCGACTTATCCCGGTTTTATGCTTCCTCTCTTTCCTTTCCCCCTGTGCGGCCTCACTCTTGCCCAGTATCTCTCTCACTCAATCTCTACCCAATCGGTATCCTGTCCTCTCTCTCCATTATTCTCCGAGACCGCACGGACCCCCTGCCCCCATGCGTCTCTGGACTCGACCGAAAGAGCAAAAGAGTCCGAGAAGGAAATATATCCCAGGAAGGATCGACTACGAGAGCGAGAGAGACGGAGAAGGAGAGAGTCCGAAGGAAGGAAGAGAGAAAGGAACTCTGGCCACGCGACAGCACAGCAAGGCGCGTGTCGCTCCTGATCACCTTGGAAGGGAGTGGCTAGGGTTTTGTTCTCGCCTTGTGTACATATACTGGCTGATTCACGGGAAGCTACGAATTCAAGTATGGCTATTAACTCGAGCCAAATTACGATTGCGATTGGTCAGTGATTAAGGTCATTAATTGCAGTTGGATCTAATCAAAAGTACAAGTAACGTTATTGTCATTGGTCAATCAAGTGTTCAAGGAACTTGAGATTCCTTCCTCCTCCCCATCAATATTCGTGGCGCTCGTGCTGCTGGATCAAGCTGAGGTGTGGACGAGAAGTGACAGAATTAAGGGATGATTGTCGTAGGTAAAAGGGGGGTTGGAGTCTCCGAAAGGGTTTCAAAATGTAAGAAGGTTTAGAAAATTTCAATCGAAAACGTACGGGTTTTGGGCCCTTGGCCATCTGGTGGTAGAAATGAGGTAGAACGAAAAAGAAAAGAGAAAGATCCATTGACGGCTGAGATATGAACCCTTTTTGCACATTTCTTTTCTTTTTCTCTCTCTCTCTCTCTCGCCACTGCAGACCGTGACAGTCCGCTTCTTATTTACATCCCCTTAACCCTTTAGAATTCGATGCTTCGATCCAGCAACCCCCTCAATCGCTGCCCTGTGGATAGTCATAGCTATATATATACACCCACAGTATACCTGAAGCATTGAATAACTCAAATCCGTATTATTATTATTATTATTATTATAGACTAATGAATGCGAAATTCAATATGGCCTCAATGCCTCTCAATAGACATTCAAAAGAGAACCGAAGGAAATAACATGTACATATATTTCGCGTCCTTAAACGTATATACGAGTTCAAGGGTCGCGCGAGGGTTGAAAAGATTTTCGGACCATGCAGTATTACGTGAAAATTGGTATCAAAGGGTTGTTTGCGATTTTCTTTTTTGCATAAAAAAAATGCACCATTCCTTATGGGGGTAGTTGTTGTTTACGGGCAGTTCAGGGGTCGTGTTATTTACGGTGTAACGCACTGTTGAATCTGAAGAAAGTATCAATGGAAAGAGGGTGGCGGATCTCGGCGGAGCCCTTTAAGAGACATGGGGTTAAATGCTCCCCTATGGCATTTCCCTCGCGTAGACATTTGCCTTCCCTTAAGCGGGCTGATGCAACCCCTTCATTCTTGGGATATCGTGGAACCCTTCGTTCGTATATATCGTGCACCCCTTGTGGACTATGATGCTGCTGTGTCAAAGTCTCATTAAAAAATACGACAACCCCCTGAAATCTCATTAACCATAGTCGGGGCGGGCAAACGTAATTCTAAGGGTTTTTGATTAATTGCATTGAGTATCGAAGATTTCATAAGGGTCAAGGCAAAAGTCAATTTTTTGTTACAGCGTGGAAATTGTATGGCCGACAAAAAATGGTATTCTGATAAAATTTTAGTAATAATGATTTAGAAAAAAAAAAAAAAAACATTTTTTTACCATTGATTTCAATTCCCATAAGATATTCGCGAACAAGTGTACAGCTTCCCATCGCTGATTGGATGAATTACGACGTTTCGAATGGTCGACTTGTTCCCCAGTACATTGTTAAACCCCTTTGCGAAGGGGTTGTTATGTGGGTATACAAAAAAAAAAGATAGTAACAGCCAAAAAGAATTATTATAGTCACGAAATAGTCTAAAGGAACAGAAAAAAAAAACTACCCCACAAAGAATTAGTAATACTCCGCAAGGGACATTTTTGTTTTGCGCTTTACTTTCGTCTCTGACTTTTTTTTTTCCACCACCCCTTGGTACGTGCGTAATTTTTTTTTTCCTGCTACGTCCACAAGTTGCAGCTAACCCTGAAATCGTGCTCCAGCAGGGGATGAGAGCCTACTGGGATAATATAGAGCAATGCCGAAGAGTAGAGGGAAACTTTGGTATTTTAGCACTGTGCAGGGTTGAGGCAAGGGAGGGTGAGTTCTTGTAATCGCGGTGGCCAACAACCCCTCTTCAGGACTTATACTGTTCTAACGAGGGCTAAAAGTCGCTGTAATGATCAAGGGGATGAGATGCTATGTTTCTTTCGTTTTTTTATTTTATTTCTTTTTCCTCCCCGTTTTACTCCGCCCACCAACCCTTGCACTTTACGTCTTTTTAGATTTTTTTTCTTTTTTGATTTACTTAAGTCCTGCACTGCCAGCAGTGCCATATACATGACGAATCAACCCCTCGTGGACTCCATGAGCGCGTGAACGTGTATTGGTACGACCCTGAAAACTGTGCAGCCGCCCTTAATTACAGCGAAAAACGAAGAGGGAGGTTTTATTAATTGTGCACGGAAAATAAAGTAAAATTTTGCAGACTCATCATTTGCGGGACCCTTTTAATCTTTCTTTTTTTTTTTTAAATTTTTTCTTTCTTTCTTTCTTTCTTTCTTTTTTTTTCGCTTATTTTTTCTCTTTGTACATTGTAGCGTGTCTCGGTCACAGTCTCTCCAACCCTCTAATAAAAAGTGCTCGGTCTAGATAAAACGTAATGAAATTTACACGGTACTTCTTATATTTAGAACAGTATACAGTTATCGATTTTGAAATTTCGGAAATTTTGAAAAATATCGTATCTCATTTCGCCTCGTGTCCGTCGGTGGGATATTTTTGAAAAAGCCCTGGTTATTGAGAGAGAAGAAAACAAAAATAGAAAATAGACTGTAGGGAGATGACGAAAAAAAAAAATAAAAAAATTAAAAAAAAAACAAAGAAAGAGATAGAAGCAAAAAAAGACAACTAGACTCTCGTAGTAGAGACATTTAAAGAGAATCTAAATTGGCTCGACGTAAATTTACCCAGCAGGGGTGCAAATAGCTACGACTCTCTGATGGCCGGCCAATTCGAATCTAATACCCAAAGTCTTTAAGGTGTCGTTCAAAGAAAAAGAATCATCAAAGAATTTAATGTTTACGCCATTTTTTTTAATTATTATTTCATCCGACAGAAAATTATCGATAATCTATGTACAGTATAAAATCACCGATGTTCCTCAGTCAAACAAAATATTGAATAAGAAAAAAATCTACAGAGACAAAACAAAAAAAACGTGTGTAAAGTAGCATAAGAATTAGTCATATTACTATGAGCAAATTTTAGCGGGAATTTCAAATTTCTGTGACTCAAACAAATACTATACTCGTGGAAAAAACGCAAGATAGAATCTGACTGCAGTTTGGTGTGAGGATGCCTTTAAGATTGGCCGTCGACGTAGACGAGTGTGGCACTCGGCACGGGACGTCGCAGTCGTCGGAACCTTTTCCAATTGACGTCATCAGCCGTTTCTTTTTTTTTGTTTTTTTTTTTCTTCCTCCCAACCCACCTCCCACCTACCCTCTCTAATTTCGAGCCCTCTCGACGAAGCCTTTTTCTCTTGCCCGAGGTAAGAATACAGCATGGCGCTCTCACTTTGGGACTTCGTGTTGCAACGCGAACGAAACCGGAATAGACACCGCTTGGACTCAGAGACGAATTAAACTCACTGCTTTTAATCTCCCCCGTAGAGTTTCGATACGTGAAGCTGACTTTTTTTTTTTTTCTTTTTATTTTCCTAAAATTCCAATATTTTGATCCAAAAAAATTTGTCAGAAAAAAATGTCAAATTTTTGTAACGATCAACGATCGTTATAGAAATTCATTATTATACTCAGGTTCTATATACGTTTCGGCATTTCGATACTGATTCGTTATTCTCCGTGATGAAAAATTATAATAATAAAAAAAGGACGAGTTGAAAAAATATTAAAAGAAAAAATGGATCCTAACTGGGAGTAATATTTTCGATTAAATTCCCGTGGGACGTGCAGGACGTATTCTCAAGTTAGCCATTGGCCAGGTGCATTGTGTTATGCACGCACTTATTTCCGTAACGCAGAAAAGAAATATAGACCGCGGTCGCTCCTATTTTAGTACCGCGGAATTTCATTCGGAGCGATCGGAATTCGCGTAGTCGACTTTCTTTCGACGAATGGCGGCAAATTTTTAAAGATTTGACGAAGCAGCAGCAAAGAAAGATAAATCCAAGAGTTCTCAGAAGCGAGGAAAAATTTTTTTTTTTTTTTGTTTCCTCAACAATCACAAATCAATATTACATCGTATCGATTTACACAGAATTAGCCAATATATTTTTTACGCGATAACAATCGATCTTCACGAAATTTTTTCGTGTGATTAAGCTTACTTTTTTTTTTCTTTGCTGTTTCATTAAAACCTCATCTAGATTTAGGATACAGAGCCATAAAACCCATAGAGCACAGCGGTTGGCCAGTAACCCAATTCACAGCTTATATGTGGACTGTGTTGCATATTTACATGCTAGAGTATATAGTATCTAGGTTTACATATGTTACAAGGTGGATACGTATGTGGCGTCTTATATATAGCCGATTGACGTCTGAGAGAGTCTAGGCTGGGCCAAAGATTGCATAGTCGGGCGAACCAGGAAGGTGTAACAAAGTTTGAAAAATTGACCTGCCACAGTTTCCACATCTGAACAGTCGGTGGGGCATTTAAAAAGGTGAGAAGAAAAAAAAGTCCCCAGGACAGAATAAAAATAATGATCGCGCGAACCGCTCGGAATTTCGCGACACGACCGTAAGTACGGGTAAAATCAATTTCCCGTGTGTAACGCATATTGTTTTGCGAAACCCAATGGCTATTACCCCCTGTGCAAAATGGTTTACAGTCCGGTTTACACTGTTCTAAAAATAAAGCCACGATAGTGTATTTTGCCATGTATTATAATCACGTTCAGCCTTTAACGTTCTGGTTAACGCGGCCATTTTCATTTACGATCGTATGCACGGTGGCATTTTTTTTTTTTTTTTTTCATCTTCGTGTTCCTTCAGCAAAGTGCAAAGTTTCAGGAAAGACCCGCACGGGCTGTGCTGCTTGGGCTATTATTTATCCTGAAACTACCTGTAGCTGAAATCTACAGGAGAATAGGGCAGGGATCTTAAAAGAAGCTAAAGGTCCACCTACTCGTAAAGATTGCACAATGCAACCTTCCGTGGACGCAACCAGACGCAACGAAACGCTACGAAGAATCATACGGTAGAAGAGGGACGACGGGATGCACTTTAAATCTCAGGAGTTTCCCAGCATCCATGAAAAGAAGTACGAAACACGACAAAGATCCTTTAAAGTCCTTTAAAGGTTAAAGATCGTCAATGGAGCCACGTTGTATGTATTCTTAAAGGGAGCAGTGGAATCAGCTGATACCTGTCAGGTAGCATGAAAATGTTTTCTCGTGCCCGAATGAAAAATCTCGAAATTTCCAGGAAAATCGTCGATAAGTCACTAGACAAAAAAAAAAAGAAGAAATCAAGCTAAAGTCAAAGAATATTGACAAAAATAATCCTAACCCCTTTAAATTATCCTATGTCCAATGTACGTATACATATATTCCATATAAACGAGTGGATCTCAAGCAGTTGAAATATCCTAGTAACTTTGCCGGTTGCAAGTTGGCAATAGTCGCGCAACCCTCAGCGGTCATTTCCATGCTAATCTCGTCCCTGTAGAGTCTAATTTTCTCCTAGTGGCTCGCGCGAGTCTCGTGCGTCACGAGAGCGACTACGAATTTCGTCCTTTTTATTTTCCTACCATGCCAACTTTCTCCTTCTCTCTCTCGTGCACTCCCGTCCTCTGTCTATCTCTCTCTCTCTTGGTCTCTCTACGTCTCCGCGTGTCCGCTCTCTCTCTCTCTCTCTCTCTCTCACTCCCGTTCCTCACCTATCCGCAGCTCATCCAGCACATCGATACAATCATTTTCATCCCTTTTCTCTGAAAGACTTGTATTTTCTATATCCCCGCGAAAGCGTCGACGTAGACGAAAACGCAGACGTAATCGCAGACACAGACGCCAGAGCGTTCAGGATCGCTTTCAGGCATCGAGCAGCAAACCTGAAGTGGCCGACGCAGCCGCATCGCAACTTGGCACGTTCCGGTATAAATACATATGAGAACTGGGTCGCTGCCCTGCCATCATACAAGAGTCGTAGACAGTCCGCGACTTCCCGTCGACGGAATAAATTTTATCGTTAAACGATTCGTGGGATTCCCTGGCCACGTGGAACCGAGCTAGACGTCGTACGCGAAGAATCTGGCAGAGAGACGCGGCTCGACGAGCCGATTTTAAATAATAATTTATTGGAGTTGGCCTTTCGTGCAAGAACGAGATCTTATTCATCCCTTTGGTTTCTAAGGAAGAAATGTTTTTTTTTTTTTCCTCATGAGTCCAGCAGCAAAACAAGCAACAAGGTGTAAAAAAAAAAAAAAGGATCACTTGGCTGCACGATGGACAATACAATAGTCTCTGTAAAGAAACGAGGAAAATTAGGGGACGATTAAAAAGGAGAAGTAAAATATACGTACAAAGGAGACGAATAGAATATAAGAAAGGATAAGAGAGCCGGAGAGAAGGTGCGTGCAAACGTTCGATAGCGGTTAAGCAGGCGAAATTTTTGGTGCTGTGTCTGCCATATGACAATAACATCTGCGGCCCATGCTTAGACCACGAATACTATGGCAAACGGCATAGCTGTGGTCGTTATACTATAGCGTGAAGAGGACCCGTTCGTACCATCTTGCAGGCCTCCGACCTAACGAATCCATCGACCTTACCAAAACGGAATGGACCGAGTGTTCTCAAAAAAAAAAGAAAAAGAAAAAAAAAAGTGAAAACTTACGAGAGAAGACCGGCGGTGAATGCGTATGCGCATTCGTTCATGTACGTCAATCAAGTTTATATCCTAGTAGTTTGAAAACACGTGCGATTTTCTTGACGACAGGAGACGATTGAATCTGTCGGTCTTATCAATCGTCCGTACCGAGCGTCTGGTAATTTTTTTATGCAATCAAAAACTCGTATTTACAGACTGACATTTCATTGGGATTTGAGAACCGTTGAAGACAATCCCAACAGATGTGAAGAGGACGGGATCGTACCGAATGATGCGTAGACATCGTTGCAAGTGAGGTAAAGGTTGAAATGTCAGGTAAAAGTGCATCTTTTAAAAATACGTGTTTCTTTAATCGTCAGCGTGACCACGTGCGAAACAGACGCGGACTTATACGGCTTAGTATTGCTTTGACGTGTTACTTGTCACGTAATGAACAATTGGTACGTGGCGCTGAATAATTAGGGATTGTTGAGATAATATCTGAGTGATTCCGGTAGGATGACATTTGCTGACCACTTGTGCTGACCAGAACCCTGATTTGCAAGATAATACAAATATTGGGTACGTTGTAAATTTTGTTAGAATCAATATAACCTCCATGATTTATGAGCGATACAAGCTAGTATTCGTCCTTCGGTTGCATGTAAAATTCACGGCAGATATTGGATTTGCTGATAATGAATATTCGTATCTACGGATACAAACTTGAGCAGTGGATACTTCAAATCTTACAATGTTTTGCTGCCATCGTATCGACGCACCATGTGCGCCGGAAACACGTGGATTCGACAGCGGAGAAGAAGAATCCGTCATTTCCTACGATAGGAATAGGCGAAATCTGCTTTACCGATGGTTGATAATAATTTGAGCGAATAAGCGAAAGATAAAACAGGAAAATATCGAATCATCGAAGTCACAAGTGCTCCCAAGGGTTCTGAATGAAGCGCAAAATGCCAAGCAAACACAAAATACCAGCCGGGATAAGAGCTTTTCACTATTTTAGCCAGAATAAACATTGCCCAAGCACGGTAATCGAATCTCCGTCGTCGAATCATTCCGAAACGGCACACGAACATAACCTCTTCGAGCACAACACAGAAAATAGTCAAAGAATAATAAAAATAAAACATCATTGACTCAAGAACATAAAGACATCAGCGAATTCCGAAATATCAAAGTCCTGCTAAATGATTTAAGAAAGAGCAATATCGTACAACTATATTATCGCAAAGAAAAACATTTTCCATAGATACGAAAATTTCAGCCAAAAAAAAAAGCAAGCATCTCGTAACGAACCTTAAGACAAAGTATGGTATTCAGGTAAAACTCAAGAAACTCAAGAAAGACATTCCGACCGAGCAAGTAAGAAGTGAACCCTAACCTCAAAGTCTCAGTGTAACTCTAAAAACACAGTAAACGTACGAGAATCTCACTAAGAATCCAACGGAACGACAGTTAAGCAATATATTTGTGAAATTTTAAGATTTCAATAAGATCCCTTGAAAGGACCATAAAATCTGAACCAGCTGAAAAGGTGAACTTGACACATGTCAACCTGCCCATGAAAATCTCAAAAGCAAGTGACGAGGTGCAGCACCGTAAGAAAAGCGAGAATACGAAAGCCCATAATAAGGTATGCAAAGTAACAAGGTATTGAAAGCCGGTATCGTTAAACGTCACCGTATAGAAAGAGATAAAAAAAAGTCACGGAATAAAGCAAAACAATAAGAAAACAGTAATAAAAGAGACAATCAATCGTAACTCACCGCTGTGACCGGTGTTGCTCGAGGACTGGCCCATCGTCAAAGCGCCCCTTCAAGAGATCCGCGTTCGCTGCCAATTCTCAAAGAGGGTAAACACGCGGTTTTTCACGTGAAAAAACGGGGGCATGGGTGCGCGAAAAACACGGGCATTTTTACGGAATATCTTGCATCTCGTACCGCAGTGCTGCGCGAACGCGACGGCATTGGCACCCTACTCCCACTCCGTAATCAGGGATACCCCCTCTTCCCTGTTTCCAATCGCCGCGTACATACATATACTCACGTGCCCGCGTACACGGACTGCCGCTGTGGCCACGGAACAGTCGCGAGAGGTGATTGGCCCGCGAGACAGTGACGCGCATGCGCCGACCGCCATCATTCGAATGGCCTTTAAATACTGCTCTGTGATACCGATAAACGGCATTCATTCGTGGAAACACGATGCGAACGCATCAGACGTTAATGGATTTTCTGCATTTTTCAGAGGACCTTTCCACTAAAAAGCCTGAAAGCAATGCTGCTGCGATGCTTTTTTTGTTAGGACGTTTCATTGTGTTTTAAGGCGTCAAAGGGGACATTTGATCTTTTACATTACGCACCGTGTATATTGTGCGATTTGATGTTAAGGTATGTTACGTAGTCTGCCACTGACGCGGACAAGAATATGAAATCATTTCAGAGTTGGTTTAACGAAGTAGAAATATTTTCATTATACAAATATTCAAGTACGCCGAAAACTTTTGTGCGGTATGGCGTTTTATAACTGAAAAGCAATGTAGACGAATTGGATGAGGTAATTGAGTGAATCTATGCACCCTAATATTGCGTGCTCCGAGTCATTGGTAGTAGGGAAGCAGGTCGCATCATGGGGCAGGATCACGCAATACGACTATACGTTCTACCTTAATAAAGTTAACCTAGATATAGAAACTCAGGAGATGCGAATTCTTTGAATTTATTAAGCAAAGTAACAACGTTATTCACCCTGTCGAAAAGATTGTTGTTCACAACATTCACCAAAATCATCAACGAGCACACGTAGGTGCGACACTGAAAATTATTTATAAAAACAAAATCCTTTGTACGGATAGGAATTATTTGATTCGAGCAAAGACAAAAAAAAATTAAGTTATTAAATTTTAATAAGAATTTTTAACGTGTCTTTCGATCACTAGTTGTCTAAAGCACATTGAACGCAAAAATACTGTGACAATTTGACGATCAAAGACGCGATGACACTCGCGCGATAAAGAGCGTATCACGAGTCAATCAATTCTGATATAATCAGCAGAATGATTTGAATTATCGATTTGGAATACTTGAAGGACGCGACAAGGATCAATGCCATGATAATTCCTCGATCCAAGTGTAACACAGGAAGGATTTATTGGCGCCGTACGGTATCTCCTTGGTAACGTAAAGTCACAACAGGCCGTCCGAGGCTTCGCAAGTGCCGTTAAGCTCAGTATTAACGTCGACGGTCGACCGCATCGTCGGTCAAGAAACGTCGTCCGTCATTCCGTCTAGGACATTACAAAAGAATTTTATAGCCCCTACGTAATTGGCCGGATATATCGAGTATAATTACGTCGCGAGGTGTGACCCAGAATTGAGAAATTCTGAACCTTAGAAAGTCGTCTGTCATGAGATACGGTACTGTCACGGTGACAGTAGCGCCCTGCCAAAAGGTGGAAAGCTGACGAAAACAAATTTTTGAAAAATAACAAATAATCAGGTAATTCCTGACAATCCTATCCCGATAGTAGTATCAACGTGAACATGAGGCTATCAGTGATTGGCTTCTTCTTTGTTGTTCTTCATTTTAATATTCAGACAGGTAAGCTACAGTCTCGGGGACGAAATGTATAACTTTTTAAAAAATATTTTAACCGTTTTTGTTTCTTTAAACATAGGACACGCTATAGACTGTTTCAAGTGCGTCTCAGAAGGCGGAAGCAACAAAGCCTGCGACGATCCTTTTCATAATAATGGGAGCCTGGAATTTTTGGAATCTCCTTGTTTTGGCGGACGAAAGGGACGGGACGGATTGTTTCCCGCCACTGCCTGTATAAAACTTGCCGGAGTTTTTGGTATTGGAAATTAAGCTTTGCGTTACAGATCTTGGCTGTGCCTCACAGTTGTGTCTTGATTGATAGCTGTAACAGTGTCGCGTGCAACGTGTTTTTATGTCTTTCGTGTAAATCGTATGGACGGAAGCACCTTACTGAAAAAACAAAAAATTAAAAAAAAATATCGTTATCGGATTTTTAAATTAAATAAAAAAAAAACCTGGAATTTCCATCGAACCGCGGGCAATTGAAAATAATAATTAATTAAAGGTGACACTTGCTATCTTATCAATATATTTTTTTAACCTTTTGACGTCAAACAAGGCATACCTACATTGAATTGGTACTGTCGCGAACAAAAAACAAAAAAAGACGAAAATAATTACAATTTGGAAATTTCTTTTTTTTTCTCTCATTATTTTCAATTATCCCACAGCTGAAACTGGCAACACCCTCACGATAAGAGCATGTGCGCTCGACAGTGGAACGCTGACGACCGATTCCGAAATAATCAGAATGTCTCATTGCGGTGGATTTTACTACAACAACAAGTAAGAGAAAATTCACAGTTACGTAATTAAATTGATACAATCAATTGCAATACAATCGAAATCACTAAGTTCTGGAAGATATAAAAAGAAACATTTTATCGACAACATTGACACACCCGGTGACGAAAAGTATATTAATATATTTTTTTTCTTTTTCATATTTTCATTATTAGATACGTTCGTGGATGCGTACAATCCTGTAGCGACGCCGACGCCTGCAACGCGTCCCGACGCCATTCCATATCCTTTTTACTGATGGCAACAGTCCTGATGGGTCATCTGCAAGAAACGCTTCAAGGAGCTCGTGGATTTTCTTGAGATAGTTGAATGAAAGCAAAGGGTGCAAAAATAGCAAAAAAATTAGCACCCTCTTCTAAAATCATAAGGGATTCGTATGAGTTTTTTTTGTTTCCCTCCTTTATCTAAAAATCGTCGTGGCCGTAATTAATCCATTAATTATATAACGACTGTACATAAACACCATACTGCCTTGTTAAACGAATTTACGATTAGATCACTGTTTTAATCTTAATGGCACTTATTGAAATCCGGATAACGTGCGATATACCTATTGTTATGGATCTCGATTTTAACGGCGAACGTCACAGTCTTCATTTTTATCAAATTCAAATTAAAAAAAAAAAAATTAATATTAACGAAACGACAATTTATCTACGTCTTTCAATGATCCTCGTAATATCTACGAAGCTGTGACTATTATTAGAATGCATGATCATTTCTGTAGTCCTTGGAATATCTTATTGACGTCCCAACCCCAAAGGATCTTTATAACTACCGTATGCTTGAAAGTCACGATGGCTCAATAGGTAATTCTTTTTCTCATATGAAACACTGTAATAATGGATAAAGCAAACATGTCAAGTGCAAACGCGTTACAGCAGATTTGCGTCACATTAGGATTTACGTAAAATACTTTACATAGTTTTATGTTTCATACGTTATACTGTATTATTGTAGTATATACATATATATATATATATATTGCATTTTGCATTAATGCAATTCACGTTCTACGCTCGCTACTCTTCTATACATATGTTTTATGTGCATATCACTTTGCAGATGCATTGAGTTT
Source organism: Hartigia nigra (assembly GCA_031001745.1). Taxonomy (NCBI): domain Eukaryota; kingdom Metazoa; phylum Arthropoda; class Insecta; order Hymenoptera; family Cephidae; genus Hartigia; species Hartigia nigra. The sequence continues at coordinate 209,420 of JARPRG010000363.1, forward strand.
AAGTTAATCAACTGATTTGATTACAGTGCATTTTAATAGGGCTATCGAAAAAGATTTTAGCATTATGTAAATCAGGTATATACTAAAGTTATTGATCGCAAGTATTGCTAATTCGAATGTATTATTTATTTTTTGTATTGGCGATTTTTTTTTTTATATAAAACGAGCTTGTTAATCGTATTACTTTCTATTTGTAGTTCATTTTAATAATACCGATAGTCGTTTTTTCGCGCGACAATCGCAGTTGGCAACGTTTTTGTATCGCGGTAAAAATTAAAAGAAAAAAAAAAAAATCTCGTAAGGAAACAGAAATTTGCCAGTAAGTGGTCTCGTCGGACGTTTGCATTCTAGGGACGAAGAAATTATTGTGAGAAAAGAAAAAACAAAAAGATCGAACAAATAAGATAATGGGAAACTTATGTGCTGCCCAAGAAAAAATTGGCGATTTTGACGAGTCGTTCGACCCAATGAAAATTATGCGACAAATTTACGATTCCTTGTCACTGAATTGCGACGGCACCTCGAATATCTATTCTGAAATGATAATAGCGGCTTTATGGGTGGCCGTTCTCAAAATGTACAGCGACTGGCTGCTCGAGGTAAGATTTTTTAATTAAAACAACTTTCTCAAGTGGGAATTGACAAATTCATATCGCGGAATCTCTTAAAGCTGTCTAACAATAAAGTCTATTGAAAACGTACAACTTTCGAAACTCCAAAGAATAACCCACTACCTACAGTCGGTAAAGAAATTTGTCCTTATAAATTGCCACGTTTCCCAGTGAAAACTAAACGATAAAATTTCGCTAAAATTCCGACTATATATCAAATATAGTAATTTCAGGTCTTGCTAAAAAGTAAGAGTAAGTTTTGCTATTCATGGGCAAACCCGAAACCAATATAAAAATTTCCACGAACGATCAATCAATAGTCAAGAAACGATATCGATAGTGGAGTTCAGAGAACTTATTTCCATTGCATATCATAAAAAAAGCTGACCTTTCAAATCCATCGATCGCACTGCATAAAACTCTCTTTATTAACATTTCATATAAAATATTCGCAGTTAAATTTCTTAATATTACTTCTTTACTCATTAGGGTGTATATTATCTTCGCGATACGTGTACTCAAGGCATACAGATAATGCTCAACGCCATGGAAGGAACTATTAATGCTATCACTGGTTTATCATTCATGGACTTTGAGTATCTTGCTTCAATTTGTATTATTATTCTTCTGTGGGTCGGAGTTACGAAAATGATACTGAATATTGCCAAAAAGGTCTGTAAAATACATTTATTTATTCTCCCCTCCCAGTCATTAACGTCACGTAGCTTACGGGATCGAATTTACAGAGACCACGAAACATGCGTAACACTAAGAGGTACAAACACTCCTGCGTAACCCTTTCGTGACGAAGAAATTTTTTTGTCTTTTTAATTCGAAGTCATCGCTATAAAATGTCTGAGCCGTTAGCGCGCTCATATTGTTTATAACTAATGTGATTTAATGTTGTATATCAGTCGCTGTCCCTTTCAAGACATATAAAATTCGTAATGTCATTAATTAATTATCTTATTGTCGGCTGTCATATTTACAATGTTTATTATTTTATAACAATGTGTAAAGCGGTATATCAAATACAATTACACGTTTAATTTACACCGTGTTATGTACATACGTTTATATATATAAAAATATTCATCACGCAAAACAAATCGCGTTCGTTAGTAATTTAAGTCTTGACCTAATTATCTAATTAATTTCGAATGAGAATAAATTTAGGCAGATTAGATACGTAACGAGAGTTTTTTTTTTTATTAACCAGTTATTTCTTTGTAAATTATCCGAAATTACTCTTTCATCTCTTTTTTTTTTTAAGTAAAGAAACAGGAGGGATCGCGTTAATGAAAAATGTGCATTACCAAACGTATAAATCTTTTATGCCTCGACTATCATACATTAAACAATAAAAGAATATCTTGCAGAAACATTACGTGTTAGCTATCTCGATAATATATAATGTATAAATAATTAATTTTACCGGCGACACTGCGCGAAGGAGAGCGCGTTATAAATAAATAATTCGTTAAAATTAAAAATATTAAAGAGTTACTTCGCGCAAAATAATAATAACGTAATACTTTCGTCGAACGTACCATAATGCGTGTCTTCATTTTTTAAACTTCGACTCTCTTCGATTCCTTTTGCGTCAAAGCAATTCTCTCTTGCTTCAGTCGTTTACCACTGTAATGGCCAGCTTGTGTTCGGGCCACGAGAAAGTTTTTGGCAGCGTAATCTTTCGAAAGAAAACAATTCTGATCGTGAGATTAAAAAAATCGAAGAGATTTTTTCCATTTTAAATATGTGTATGGGCGTCTTGTTTGACTTACCTGAGCAGGGGTACCGAGAATCTGAAACTCCTGAGCCATCTTGTCTGCGAGATCCTCGGGCAACAGAACTTGTAGCCAAGGTCCTTGAACTGCGTAAGGCTTCTCTTTTGTAACGAGAGTACCAGTAACAGATGGTGCGACTATCGTAACGGCAGTATGCGAGAGGATGGATTTAAAAGTAAAATGTCGACCATGCATTACTCGTCCCCTGCGAGAGAAGATAAATAAAAATATATCCATATTAAATTACACGATCGTATTTCAAGAGAGAGTACAAAAACTAACGCTAGTATAATCACGGATAATTGAATAAATATTGATCAGGAGGAATCACTTACTTTATCGCCAGCGGTAAGAGGCTTCCAGCTTCGAGATTAAAGGTCAAGTGAAGCCCAGGAAGAACCCTTACGTTATTTTCATCCCCAAAATTCGAGTCCTGCTCGCATGGAGATAATCTTTCCGTTTTGATGAATGGTTTCACGTCGTTTTCCTCGTCGTCCGAATCGTCTCTCTTCTCTCTGTACTTTTCAGTACTTTTCTCACCAGATATTTGCACCCACCTGTACAGTTAACAGAGAAAGATTAAAAATATACATGTAAAGAAAAGTGTTACGAAGATATACGAATTTCTTTAACGATCATTTTGTCCCTATCACATTTTTTACTAACCAACACTTGGCCGATACACCACTCAGATTCGATCCTTCCCTTTCGATGCCACTCTGAATTTTCTCAGCTACGGAAGGATCCTCTTCCATTATAGAATGGATCCTTCTGGTATCTGTAATTAACCAAGGACCGCACGTCCTACTGGCTTTCAAAAGATTCACAACTCCCAAACCATTCCAATGTTGAGCTGCCTGCAGCTCTTCCGAAGTGACACCAATGATCTGTACAAAGGAAACCTGCAATAAAGTAATAAGACTCATGTATCATTTTACAAGTTTAATTCTGTACCTTTACGAGCATTTATAATTCTGCTTCGCGTACCTCTCCGTGGGGAGTAGAAACAGGACTAGGAAGTTGAGGATCCCGTCCCATGATCATCTGAGTAATACGACCATTGCCATTGTCCAACGGAGCATGCCAGGATACATGATCTCCTGGCAGTAACATATTACCAGAATTGAAGACGTACTTAGCCAATTGCTGCATCACGTTAGCAGGCCACGTAGGTGGTGTTGTCTCTCCAGGTTCACGAGCCAGTCGAAACGTCAACTCAAATCCAAATCCGCTGGGACGACCTGGACCAGTCTTAGGATGCAATCTCCCATCACCATGAAGATCCGACAGTCCTAAGCTGTTACAGTAAAAGTAAAACTTCACGATACCTAAACTTTCCTCCGTGCACTAAATTACATCCATGTATAGGAAAAGTATTCCCAAGAAAAAATACTTGGTAAAATATATAAGGGATGAAGGAAGATATTTCGTGAATGAAAAAAAATCTATATTTAGAGTCGGACAGAGCAAAGAAGGGAACTTCCCGCAGTTCTATTTCCGCTCCAAATCCTCACTCCGTGCTTTAAACAGCTTTATCCCCTTGCATACAGTGACTCTACTATATATAGAATGGACTATTACAACAGCTGCCTTGAATATCCAAGATACAGGGTGCTCCAAAAAAAAAAATTAACTGGCTCTTGCAACTCGTCGGCTTGCACTGATTTTAACGACTTATACTCCCTATACTTCTGAATGAACGATACCTTGTGCTTTTTACAATTTCAATACAAAAATTATATATAAGCGTGATAGTCTTAAGATGCTCCAATATTAATAGTAGTATGTTACGACATTAGATACTAGTATACATAGGTATATTCCTTAGGAAACAGTCCGTACGGATGTTTATAAGTGTCACGCCTTTATGTATACCGTATACCATATAGTCAAGCATGTAATACATAGAACATGCGTACACGTGCGCAGTGAAACTTTCACGCACGTGGTCACACACTGTTAAACGTGGTGACGCTGATAAATGCCTGACTTCCCGTTTTTTTTACTCGTTACCGCCCTACAGGGTTCTTCCCTTTTACCCGGAAAAAAAAAGGAAGAAAAAAGATGAGAAGCATGACATCCACGTCTTTCAGAATGAATCCTGACTAGTGTGGAACCTTTGAAAAAATGTCACGTAAAGCAGATACGATTTCAATGACTTGCAATGTACCTATTCGCTTAGAGGAAGAATTATACTTTTAATGATTACCTTACGTAATGCCAGTGTGGTGGTACACCAAGCTCTGGTGAACCTGGATTCTCGTACATACTTATGTAGTCTAAGGGATCGGGTCCTCCCAGCCTATATTAAAACAGATAATAGTCTTTTTGAGTAGCAAGCTCTGCAAGGTTTGGTGAAAAAAAAAGTGTTGAAAACTGCGTTATTAAGATGTATGATAACTTTTGAATAGTGAGATATTGCAAGGAAAAAGGTGGAATATTGCAAAGTATAAGAAGTAATACATATCTGTTTATATATTAATTATAAACGACTCCTTATAATTCAAATAATGAGAATTATGAGAGATGGATAAATCTTCACAAATAATTTAATTTATGCATTAATACAATACTTATCAGCAAGCACAAACAAGTTATCATGAATCACTAAACAAACCATTAAAAATAACTATCGCATAACTAAATATATTTTCAATGAATATTCCAATTAGTCTTG
>JARPRG010000363.1:217776-234601 GCA_031001745.1 Hartigia nigra
TTCCATACGGCTGTAATCAGCTGTAATAAACCAACCCTGAATAACCAAGCTCAATCTGATCAGATCGAAAAGTAAAGAGAAACAAGAAGGGAACGCGTATCGGTAGTGAAAATAAAATTATAAAAGATATACAATGAAATTACGACAATAACGGATACGAGTAGAATGGTCTTTTTACAATTTTTTATTTCATATACATTAATAATTAATTATCATAATAGTAATCACTTATCTCACAATAATATTTAAAGTATCCATCTGTATCTTTCATACTTCGCACTACTTGAGGGTGTATGCGCAATAGCAAAAAGTCATATCGAATTCATTTACATGAAGCTGGAGAAGAAGATCACTTGGGTCTGTCTTTGTCAGCGGCGCGTATTCTTTATTAACAATTTAACGCAACTGCCCTTCTTCTTATACTATCGTCAGTCTATCTTTCCTGGCCACGTTAAATACAAATCTCACAAGATATTCCACAGAAGGGACTCTAAGGTACTTAACGAAAAGATAGGAAGGAAAGATAAAGTTTTTAGAAAAGATAAATCAACAGTGAAACATTGACTCCGATAACATCTAAACAGGGCACGTTGTATCCGCGTAGACTGAGTCCAGGAAAAATAGAACAAATAATAATCTCGGGTTGAGACGGAAAAGAAATAATAAACTTGTGAAACTGAAACGAGCGACAAAGCATGGAATCAATCCATGAGCGGTACTCGTTATTGTGGAATTAAAGACAAAAGAAAAAGATCCTTGTGCCTACAGCGTCCTTTAAAATTTCTTCCATTTTTTAAATATACAGTCCCCGCTTTCCGATTCAATTTGAATTCCTATTACTATGCGTATTTATATATCTTCATCGTCACGCATTCCGTTGCTATACACCGTACTGTATTGAGAAACCGAAAAAGAGTACTGTTTAATCGGCAAGAGCAGCAAACAACGAGTTTGAAATTCTTGGATTGCGGCGAGGTTATCGGTTTACTTTAAACATCGGAATGCCGAGGTGAGGCAAATTGATCCTTGATGATTATGCGCGATCTATACGCATGATCGTAGACGGGCGTGAATAAAATTGGAGAAGTACATCTGATACTTCCCTCCTGAGGCCAAGAGACAAACTGCCGAGTATGAGTCGGAAGTTCACTTTGAAACCCTCAGGAAAAGAAAATTTCCAGGTCGTCCATGTCCGACAGCGAAAAATCATCTGAAAGATCATTTAAGTCTACGTTTGGATCGTAATCCGCACTGTCATCGGCAGAATCGTCTCCATCTCCACCTTCATCATCGTCGTCATTATCTTCTCCATCATTCTGCTCGTTATCATCCCCGTTATCATCCCCGGCTGCATCCGCATTGTCGCCATCTAATTATCGTCAAATTTACTTTCAATTTAACCTTAGTAATCAAAGTGTTAAGTGATCCTACTTAATATGTACTGTGAGCATAACAAGTTGAAATAGTGCTGGTATTTTAGGGGACAAAAAAAGTACAAGAAACTATCGAAAGAAAGGTATAGAAAAATAATTGACAGGATTAAAATTTAAGATCAATAAGACAATTAGTATCGTTATTATAGATTAAACTCACCGTCAGCGTTATTGTCATCGGACGCAGAATTCGAGCCGTCATCATCGCTCGCGTCAAGGTCTTCCTCGTCATCATCCTCCTCAGCCTCATCTTCGTCGTCCCTTCGCCTACCAACGTCATAGAGTCGAACGCATGACTCTTGGATACTGTCGAACTCGCCCTGATTCTCGACAATCGCAATTTGCGTGTCGAATTTGTTACAAGCCAGATCATAGATACCGCGTTTTACATCGCAAGTAGCTGTAAAATATTGAACGAATGAAAAATCCAATTATATAAGGAGTGACGAAACTTAAAAAATAAAAAAAAAAAATCAATGCAATCACGAGATAAACAAAGGAATATAGTAATCGTCAAATGAATAAATGACTAATGAAATTGGATCTTACCAATGCTGCTGTAATCGAGTGCATCGAGAGTCTTGAAGGAAGTGACGTAATTAGACTCATCTTCACTTTCTTGGTCGAGAGAGACAGCGTAGATGATGCTGTTCACAGGCGAGAATATAACCTCCATTTGATCGAGCGTCGGGACCGTCTTTAGAAGATGAAACGTCCTAAGGTCCCAGACTTCAGTGTTCGATACGACTTCCGTACCATTTGGATGAAATACACCGTTTAACGTTTGATTGAGCTTGTCAAATTTGTGAATTTCTTTGCCGGAATTCACATCCCAAAGGATTCCGTCGCTAAGGACGAGCTCATCGTTCATGCTGAAGGTCGCTCGATTCTTCGTGTACTGATTGGAAATCGACGGCGTCAGAGTCGTCAAAAGTTTTCCAGTGGCAATATCGTATATCTATTAAAATCAAAAGAACAGATATCGATACCTATTTTATAACGCACAGGGTTTCTAACAGAATGTGAATTTAAAAAAATGTATTTCAGTACTCTCAAGACAGTAGATTTTCTTGAAATTTCAACTTACCGTAGCAAGTTCTCCCTGAGTTCCAATTATTCTGTCTTGAAGTTTACTGAACTCGACGTAATCCTCGTTCTCAAGCGGAAGCTTCATGTCGAAGAAGTTACCGATGCTCCAGAGAGCAGACATGGGACTCCTCCACGCCGTCGAGGTAAGTAGAAGATTTCCACGCTGATTGCACTCCATGTGATAAACGTAAGATTCGTGGCACTGATAAGTCGCTTCCTCCGTTCCCGTATGAGCATTGAACATTTTCACATCCCCGGCGTATGTGCCGAGCATTAGGAATTGTTGGCACGGCTACGTATAATTAAGAATTTCATTAAATACAAACTCCAATTGATTCCTCGCAACAATGTTAACTCTGCTAACAATGATAGGCAGATTAATACACTTACAGAGAAGGTACAACAGGTGAAGGTGCCCTCCACGTCAGTAGGACGGAACGATTTGACAGGACAAAAACGACTATAAATGTGCCTCCTATCTAGCCGCCTTCCGTCCATACCCAAAGTTCGTCTTGCTAATCTCATCGTTACGTTCATTGGAATAGAATTCTTGGTGCATGGATCTGGGCATTTGTGTGGCCTGAGAAACGCAAGTCATGTTATAGCGATTCAAAAGGACAAAGCATCAAGCTCCAAAGGAATAGAATAGAAAGAATAACGAATTCTAAGTGTTCGGATGCTTGGAATATACAATTAGAGAAAGACTTACTCGAGAAGATTAAATTGTGGACAGGTGACCATAGGATTTTTACACAAAGCGTGTTGATTCGTCAGATATTCCGTGATAATAGAGTCGAGGGTGATTGTAGCGACATTCGAGGTGGCTACTCCAGGACCTCCGCCACCTCCAGGATCCCTTGAAATTTGCTTCTGCAAGGATCTACAGGTAGAAGGTTGAGCTTGTATTGCCGACTGACAGCTTGTTGTCGTCGCTGCTGGTAATTGTCTGTCGATTTGTATAGATTTCCTGTAAATTTAAATGTCATTGATTCAATTAACATTTCCATTTGTTGAAGAAAGACATTGACAAAGCGACGATACAAAGACTTACTTTTGATTGATTTGTAATTTAATTGGTTGATTAATGCTGCTGGTAACGGGACTCTGATTAAGACAATCAGCGAGTTTTATTCTTATGGCAGTGTTATTTGCTATCGGAGAAGAACTCGAGCAAGAGCCTGTATGTGAGATGAATCGAGAGGAACCGGAAGTAGGAGTGACATTAGGTCTTCCGACAACTTCTCTCGAAGTGCTTCTACTCGTGTTGTACAAATTGACTGGTGCACCTGGTGAAAAGCCGACTCTCGTCTGCAACATAATACGTTTAATTTAATTGTCCGTTAAACAGTATTACAGGAATATAAAAAGCTTTTTATGAAACAGCATCAAATTAGGGAGTCATTGATGAAGATCTTCATTTATTGAAACTTACCGTAATGGCTGGGCTTCTGTAAGTAAAAGGTTGATAGCTTGTAACAGGCTTCATGACTGCAGGAGAATCTAAATTGGCCTCCCGTTGAAGAGTTGCTGCAGTTTCATTCATGCCTTTCGACATAAGATGTTGATATATCAATTGATTAAGTTGTTGTTCGTTATACTGTATCCTTGTCTGAGCCACTACGTTAGCCTGATATCAAACATTAATATAAATAATTATGATAATATAAAAACATTTCTAAATTGAAACAGAGAGGAGTAATATTTTTTTATTCAATCGTTTTTTATGTATCACTTACCCTGTGCAAACTGACGAGTGAAATTTCGTATTCAGCACCGGTGGGTTTCGCTTTGCCAGATACGCGTTCCATCAATTCCAGGGCATACTTCTGGAACATCACGTGCTCCTGCCTCTTCTCCTGGAGTATCGGATCCTTCATCAGTGCTTGTATTTGGCCGTCGGTGAACATCGGTAACTTACTGATGATTTGTCGGACTTTTTCGCTGCGCGCTAAACCCGCCAGCGCACGACAGGCTAATGCCCGAATACTATCCGCGTCGGTGATTGGTGTCTTAACCATCATTAATTGTAACAAAACCTATTTCAACAAACGAATAAACAAATTTACAATATTTATTATCTAAACAATGCATCGTACATTGATTTCCAATCTCACCATTATACCGTTGTTCGACCTGACACTCTCCCAAACTTTTTGCACGAGTTCCTCACTGTTGTGGATATTAGTTTTCTTCTTAGCCGATCCGCTTACCGAATACCTGGCAACATTGCCTCCGACCTAAAATTGTCGTATTACAAATAAACATCAAATATAAAGATAAAACATAGAAATTATTTAATATATTCTAAAACTTAATACCCACTCTATTGATAGGAGCACATACACAATTAACAACGGCCCTCAACGCAGCTCGCTGAACATCAGCATCGGCAATGATCTCACATTCGGCAGCAGCTAATAGAAGATTGATGGCCATTGTCATTGACATATCCGGCATGTCAACTCTTTCGCACAGTAACAGCATGACCTTTGGCACGACAGAGCAGATGGCGATGACGTCTAGACAAGATCTCACAGTTTCAGCGCTCGATGTCGTGTGAACCCTGATCGAATAAAAGATATATAAATTATTTAAATCCTTATATAATTGCCTATTAAGTTTAAAGCAATTGACTAGCATAATGAAGTAATTCGAATATTATCAAGCTATAGCCCCCCGTCCACGTATGTCATTTCTTTCAGAGGGATCATCTTTCTAAGAAATTTCATGTAAAACTCCCTCCGACCTAAGACTTTGCTCCTGGATGAACTAGCAAAATTTTTTTAAGACAATTTACCGTCCACTGTAATTCCATTCTCGGGCAAATGCTATGATTTGTAAAAGAAGCGTTATGCCACCGAGACGATGGAGTTCCTCAACGGGAGACCAGACTGATCTGATGTGCATCAACTCCTGAAGGACCTCGACCTTGGCCTGCACTTCTTCGCTGCTAAGCTTGCACGCCTATTTAAATAGATATTTCATGAGAGGAATTCATTAGGTGTTTAAGATTTAAGTAGAAGATAATCCTAAGTAAGTTTGATAGTGAATTAACAAATATAATTAGCAGAAAGAAATAAAATATACCTTATAAGGTGGTAAGGAAGGTTGCCACGTGTCTCGTTCTGTTCTGGCGTTTTCTGCCCTTTGCAATTGTTCTGCTTTCAAATAAAGATGAGCCTCCATGTAACGCTTTAAAGCGACTGCAACGTGCCTAACGATTTGTCTTGAGGCGCATTCTTCGTCGTCATTCAGTGCGGGCTCCTCTTCGATATTCAATATTGGCAACGTAGATATCTAAAATATTAAAAGAACGAATTGACCAATTCTAAGAAACAATCATGAGCGTAACGGGATTTTTAATGAATCAAACAACAGATGGACATAATGTATATAACGAATAAAAATTCTTTCAAATAAAGAACAAGAGACTTACGACATTGTAGAGCTTTCTAAGTCCATCCTGAGCATCAAATTCTTCAAGAATCACTTTGAAAGGAAATGAAAAACCAAAAAACATTGTAGCGTGACATCTTCCCGAGTCGTGACTCCTCTCGAGTAACCAAAGCGCGTAAGTAACAAGGTCGGAGATAATGTGTTTTGGCAGAAGGCAAACCCTCTCCATGGCGTCCTCGCAATAAGCGAGATAATAAAGACAAATAGAAACACCGGTCGCCGCGACGCTCGGCCTAGGGACGTCTAGAAGTTTGTGAAGTCCACCCATGTTAAGAAATTCAATAGAGAATTTCTTATGGCAAAGTAACGACGCAAGGTACTTCAGTGCCTCAAATGCTAATCGACTGTCCTTAGTTTCACGAACATTTATATACTTCAGGATAAGCTCCAGTGCATTCTGTTCGAAAACATGTCCCAGGAACTCCTGGTACTCGCCCATAGGTGTGAGGTATCTGAGAATTAACATCTGTCTCGTAGCTAGAGTTGGCGGATGAATTTGGACATTGCCAATGACGTAGGATTCCATTTCAGCCCAGGACGAGTTTGAATTACCTTCCAGGAGGGTAGAAGGTGTACTAGTGTTTTGCGATAGGGAACGAAAAGGGCTAGACCTCGTAGAATTGGCCGACAATCCTACTAGTCTAGGAGGTGTGACACGACTATTCTGATTCTTCGAGGGAGTCACTTGAGAACTATTTGCAGTCTTGGGTATAGCTAATGGCGGAGACATTATTTCTGGGTACGAAGCTTCAGTATTTTTCACTGGAGTCGACTGCACAGGGTCTGAGTCATTCTTCATTTTTTTGCTCGGTGGAGTCTCGTCTGAACTACGCACGCTGTCCTCGTCGTCAGAACAGAATACTTGATGGGTAGGACTCTTGGCAACGCCGTTTTCTCTCTTCTTGTCCCGGACTTTTCGTTTCCCAGGAACACCCTTGTGTTCGGCATCGAGACTATTTCTGTTCTGACCAAAGTGTGCGAATGGTCGTGCGTTCGCTGCTGCTTGACGATCCTCCTGCGCTTTCTCCTGGAGCTTGTGAAGTCTTTGCAACATAAGCGGTACCATCTTTGCATTCTGCTCCCGGAAACCGGTTGCTATATCCTGAACTTCCATCGCTGCTGCCAGAAGGCCTGTAGCGTAGCTTTGTAAAGGCTCCACGCTCTTTTCTGCCCATGAAAATAGTCTATGAATCAGACCCTCCATGTCTGGCTGAAACACTGCTGATGTTTCCAGACCAGGAAGTATGTCAAGCATTAAACGGCAGGCTGCTATGTTTAACTTCCTCACATCTCGACCTGTGATACCTGCTCTTGACCAATATGTGTCCCTCAAGTAGTCATTAATTAACTGAAACAGATTAAAGAGTATGGAAATAAGAATATTATTTTTGAAATAACATATTCGTTAAAATCAATTTAATTAAAAAGTTATTACCTTTGTCATAAAGTTGTCCTTCCTGAACAGGACTTTGAGTATGTGTCCAAAATTGCATTCAGGGTCGGTGCGTGATGGATGTCTTTCATCAAAAGGATCAGGATCCATTTTTAAGTAATTTTCTGTTTCAAGCTCTATTATTTCAGCTAACCGTTGAAGCGTAGGTATTGGATCATACGATGGTGATACATGGTCTTCCTCCCATTGACGTAGGATTTGTACGACATCTGTCACTTCTGCCAATGACTCGACTGTCGCCATACTTTGTTTCTGCTATTGGAGTCTTCTATATACAAACTATAAGTTTAATATTTGAATTATTGCAATAAATAAAAATTAAAAGCAAATCACAATAAAAGGTCAACATAGCTAGCAACAAGTGTGCCAAGTACAATGTTCGATGTCGTACTATTGTTCCATGATTTTTGTTAATGGAACTAGTATAATACCTTTGTATTCTGACATTTCATTGATAGCTCCACAATGTATAGTTTTTGAAATATAAATTTTTTTAAATAAAACAACCACAAAAATCACATTCATAAACGAACGTTTCCGAGACATTAAAATAAAAAAATTATTGGAGCATTATATCATGTTTGTCTCAGCTGTGACCACAAAACACCAGAAGAGAACCAAACCTTAGATATTGCTTTGAGAATGTGCAAGCTTGCACGAAATGACGACAATTCTACTAAAAACCTAACCTCAATTTTGCGCAATTCTCAAGCATCAAATATACAGAGAAATTGCACATTTACAACAAAAGATCTGAACAAAGGTACTGACGAAACTAATAAGTATATTGTGAAATGCTTTAAAGCCTCAACTATTAGCGTCAATGTGCACGACAAGTTCATGCTTTGTATACCCGTACGTACGAACGTGTCGCGCGTGCCACGCAGAGGTTATGTACGACGAAATGTTTTCCAAAGAATAGCCGATATGACAGCTTTTAAGGACCTACCTTCGTGGATGACTCCGTTCCGTGCTTTGCGTCTCGATTATCACCAAAGAAAACGAAAGCTCCGTTAACTCCTAGATCAACCGAGCTTATCCGGAAAATAAAGAAACCTTACCCTTACGCAAAGCTCTCATTAGAAAACACAAGCCTCGGCTTGCAAACGCGAACTAGGCGAGCTCGCACGACACGATGAACGCATGGCTGAGGACTTAAAAGGTGCGCGCGTCCGTGTTTTTCAGTTTCTTTTCATGCAGGCTATGAAGTTGGCTCATCTTTAAAAACTGATGTTATTCCTGTACATTTATGTACCGGTTAGAAAAACGATGTATTTATTGATATTCTTTGAAAATTATTTCATCCGTTAAAAATCCTTTTTTTTTTTTTTTTAATCTTTCGACAGGTGCTACAATTTCTTTGAATGTATGACGTTTCGCGCTTGCGGAGTAACAGATATTCTTTACGAAATCTGCGCATGCGCAACTTTACCACTCGGCCATACTCGGCCTTCGGTTTCGTCAATCGGAAACAGTCGGTATCACGATATGAGCGATTTTAATCGGTATGTGAGTGTTTGAACTTAGATAGATGATAAACGTTTTATCACTGTAATCCTTATCTTGCAAATGTAATGTTTAACGATTTGTCGTATTATGACATGTAATTTATTAAATGATTTGAACGATTGTGTTCAATTTCATCACACGAATTGTATGATTATCCATGGTTATCTTTTACAATATTCGGAGTAAATATGTTAATTATGTGACTGTGGTTTTGTGACTATTGTCATTAATATTTTCGTTTTCTCGAAATTTGCGCTTATGATTTTCATTTGTTGTTAAAACATACTATATTAGTTAATATTTATTCTCTTAAGGTTATGAAAACCAAAATATTAATATTTTACGAATATGTCACTTAATTTTTTTGTATAAGGTTTAACCATTGAGCTATAGATTAACGAAGCGTAATTGAATTGATAATTAAAATTATAATCATATAATTTTCTATGAACATTTTCTATACAATATAAAGCTATGTAAATCAAAAGACTACACGAGTGGTGTAATTCTTCATTTTCAAGAATTACAATGATATAATATTTTAAGATATACAATTATTATATCTATAACTTTTACAAATATGAGTGGTGGTATCGTTCCAAGTAGATCTACTGTATATGTGTCTAACTTGCCATTTTCATTGACAAATAACGATCTTCACCGTCTTCTCGACAACTATGGAAAAATTGTCAAGTAAGTTACAAATTGTTATGCATGGATAATACATTTCTTTCAGGTTATCGAACAATAAAATAAAATAAAATTTTATTTCAGAGTAACCGTTATGAAAGATAAAACCACAAGACGCAGTCGCGGCGTTGCCTTCGTTTTGTTTCTCAAACCTGAAGATGCCGCAGTCTGTGCCAAAGAATTAAACAATACAGAGGTAATTAGTTTACTAATTTGCATTATTGTTGTTATACCACACTTTAAAGTTATATAAACAATATCTGATCATTTAGATTGGTGGACGTACTGTAAAAAGCTCTATAGCTGTTGATAATGGACGCAGTACCGAATTTATACGGCGGAGAGATTACCCTGACAAATCTCATTGCTACGAATGTGGTGAGGAAGGCCACCTTTCGTATCAATGTAGTCATAACACACTTGGACCGAGGGAGCCACCAGCTAAAAAAGTTCGTGTAAGGAATAAGAATAAAACTCATGTTAAAACGGATACCAGTTATTACGACAGCGACAGTGATGAAGGTGTTCGTAATCCACGAACGTCAGCAAAAACTAACGTCGACGAAGAAGACGTCGAAGACAATGAACCAGATCTGGAAACATTGGATGCTGCTATAAGATACGAGGTAGGTACTTTATTTCTGGTTTTGTTGCTCGCAAGATATAACAAAATATATGTCCTTTTTTTAGCAAGAGCAAAAGGAGCTTGAAAGATACAGATATAAAGTTGCAACTGGTCAATACGATGAACCATCGTTACAGGAACCCTCGCAGCCTAAAAAGCGTTTCAGAAAAAATAATTACTTCAGTGACGAAGAGGAGTTAAGTGATTAACAAAAATAAAGTACTTTAAATAATCTAAAACGTTTAGGACCTTTGAAATCTGTTTCTTACTATACCTTTTATAATTTTATATATAACAAAAATTCGGTAAAATTTCTTTCGTTTGTCTGAAATCATTTACTGCAAAACGAATTATCAAGTATTACAATTCTTTTATGTAATAAGGATAAAATTTGCATTTGCTATATTATGGACCAATAAATATAATTATGTATAGTTTGAGAAGCACCAATCTCATTCTCAAAGATTTTGGCATGTAATGACTTATGCGTATTCCGCTGTTATTCTATGGCAACACGATTGGTTAAGGCTGGTTTACATCAAGAATCAAAAAACAACAGGCACGCTTTCGAACTGGCAGATGGAAATCGGTATAATACAAAAACATAGTCTGACAATTGGTTGGCTCTAGTAGAATATTCTTAAAAAGAACCAATGCATCCGCTTTGCACTAAATTGTATTGAGCTGAGCTTATTTACGGAGAAAGCACGAAAAAGACGAGTTTATTGTTGTAAAATAAGGAAAATTGGTAGGAGGAATCAGAAACATTAATAAAAATGATCTATATTTATATATTAGATTAAATTATGTTTGTAATTAGGATATGGGATCAGATCCCAAATAGTTCTGACAACAAACGATTTAATGTAATATATCTAGTTTTGAATGAAAGTAAATCTAATCGTTGTTAGTACCTAAACTCGCTACACCCTGTACGTATAAACAATCATGAACAACATGTACAATATAATTAATATTAATTGAATATACAGTCGATGAATTAAGTACACGATATCAGGCGTCTTTCGTACCTTCCTAATACATTGACCTACATTTTGGATGCGTTCAAATCGTATTGTCACGGGTTTTTAAATGCTACGAGATATCCGGGATCGTTAATACATTTCAATTTATGAATTGCGCATTTATATCACCGATCGCTTAAATTCAGTGTCGCATCTTAGATTCCAGACGACGAGTTTACGCCGACACTTCTGTGGCCGTACACTTGTCGTACATAGCGTCCAAGACTTGAGTGAACTTGAGGTGCCTTTCTTCGGGAGCTACAGTGGCGCCACGACTACCCCACAAGAATTTTATTTGAAATTCCGTACGAAACGCGTCAGTGAGAAGTTCATCGCTTCGGCATCCCTCGAGGGCGATTTCGGCGTTTCGACGAAATAGCGGAAGACTCTCTGTTAACTTCCGGGCGGACTCCAAGTGGGCCCAAACAATAGAGAGTCCACAGTCAGACGCTGAATTTTCCCACGGAGACAATATGGCTGCTGCTAATCCAGAAGGGGCGACGGTTCCTGAAAAAAAAACGATATAAATTTAATATTTATTTAATTCAATACTCGAGAGATTAATGAATAATTACTTAAGCATACCTAGAATGTCTTCAGGTCCTCTTTCACCTAGAAGAGCGATGGGCAATAGATGTGGCAATGTCGTATTTGGTGCTTGGGGGTTGGTGCACTCATTCATGGCGCGTAAAGTAGGCCTAAGTTTAGCCTCGAAACTGAAGGCTTCGTCAGTATGTTTCTGCCTGAGTAGATGCCAGGTATTAGCCAGTCTCTGTATCTGAGGTAAGCATAAACCAAGCATAACACCACAGAACCCATAGAGATTCCCCAAGGCTGTTTTCGTGTCGACAGCAACTTTTATCCACTTGCTTATGGTGGCGGCTCTTTCAATGGCAGTGGCGCCGGCCAAAACAGTCACGGCGACAAGAAGTTTCATGCATTCCGACCTTTCTATGAGATCCAGCCTTGCTTGACGGCCATGAGGTAAAGTGGCTAATTCCAGACCACTTAAGCCACTTCTGTTACCAGATCCTGGATTTAGTGCCACTTCTAGGTCAATGCGCGTCAGATGCGAAGCAAGGACTCTTGGTGCGGATTCATGAAGCATTCCTGAGACACCCCTTAGAGCGGTAGGATCTAAAGGTCGATGATCCCCAGCCGGTAATAATAACGTAGAAAATCCTTCAAGGTCTAGAACCGTTGATATTTCTAAAGAAGGAGCTGCTACCACCAGCTGCTCTTCTGCTGACAGTTCGTAGTCACTACTATTACTGTTGGTACCCTCGATGACGTTATAATGACTTCTGATAACGACACCTTTGATCGGCAGTGTAGGATTGGTACCACCTGAATTATTCATTTCAAACTCGCTATCGCCAGACCCATTCCCACTGTCACTGCCAGACGCTTGGTAAGCCTGATGATGATGATGATGATGATAATGTTGTTGCTGATGATTCGGTATGTACGGTACTCTTGGTGGTTTCGGTGGTGCAGTTATACCTTGATGATTAATACTGTGCTGTGTTTGCAGTTGCTGTTGCTGAAGAGCAGGATCGGATATCACTCTAGTAATCTTCTGTCTTCCTAACGATAGCGAGCATGACGGCGGCTGATTCTGAATAGGTGGCACCCTTGGCAGTGTGCTCGATTGAACTGGATGTGGTACGCTCTGCTGAACCTGACTCTGATTCACGTGCTGTTCAGTGGAGTGTTGCTGGGGAGTCAGTGAATGACTCCGTTGCTGCTTTCGCGGTAGCCGCGGTGGTGAACCGGTAGTCAAGGAGGAAGAGGAAGGACTTGAGCAATGCTGACTTCCTGGTGTCGCTACGCATGTCAGCGGCACGCACCTAGGTCTAGGATTTACTATCCTAGCGCCACTTGCTTGACTTATTGGTCTCCCACTTCCGACATAGAACGTGATTAGGTCTGCTACCGTATCGAAGGCTTCATCTTCAAATTGATATTGTGCCCTTTCGTAAACAGTATCCGGCTGTATGACGACCTGATGAACAATAGAAATACTCCAGAGGATGCTTCGACTTGATCCTGCAGTTATTGAACATCAAAATTTTTACCCTATTGATAACGAAGTGCAGGACCTGTCCTTTCCAGCGTACAGTCAGGACGTAATTCCCAGGCTGGGAGGCGCAGTCTCGCACCAGGAAGTCACCGTCGTTAGGAACCTCATTCTCGGCTCCTTTCCGTCCACCACGTAACGTACTACCATGGTACCAAGCGTGAGAACGTAAATCACGTGGATCCAATAATCTGAGCTCGCGTTCCAGTAACTTCCGTGCCGTCTCTTCTGGTTGCTCCTGTGAACCAATTATAGACAGACAATCGTAATTTGTCCCAATCAATCTAACAGTCGCGTAACAGCGTCTTGGACAACCAGAGACGATTGGCTTAACGAGAGCAGCCTTGAGTCTTGATTCGTGGAAGATTACCAAGTTTCTTCGCTCTATTATATTAATACGAAGTATCTCGCAGACTCAAAACCATAATTCGTCTTGTAAACGCACATTCATAGTTGGCTCTAATTAAACGACCATTTAACTAGAAATATCTTCCACGCATTCAATTGTTCAATTGAGATCATAACAAGGAATGCTCCGTGATATACCTACCATTACAATAAAAAAAAATAAATAAAAATAACCAGACAACGTAACAGTGACTCCTTTATTATTTTCATTGAAAAGAAATCAACAGGCCAAACTCACCATTGATGAATTCAAATTGTTGTTCCTCTCGATCCGTTTTGGCAGCGATTCCGGTCGCCGGAGAAAGCATGCGTCGTCCTTCCCTTCCCCGATTACCTTCTCCACCACCTCGACGACCTCCACCTTCTCCGCGACCTCCTCCCTCTCGATTCTACAATTAGAAAATAGCTTCAATCGTCAAAGCACACGTCCTCGGTAACCAAACGAAACAATTCTAACAATGTTTCTCCATTCGAGGCTTCTTCGGTATCACCACAGGGATTTGCCCTTTGATTCCTCTTCCTCGATGACTACGATTCTCTTCTGCAAGACAAGAGATAGATAGGGTTTGGCTACGGCACTCGGCGAGTGCGCGCACCCCACTGAACTATGTCCCGTAGGCCCCTGTGCGTACAGGGCTGTACCAACAAAGGGCACAAGAAACGATACACTATAAATAGTAATCCACGTAGTCGTTAACGGAGTGAAATAGCACAGTTATTTTTTTTTTAGACAAAATCCTACACTACCACTCCTCCAAGGATCGTTACCAATCTTGTCGGTGTTGCCAATCAAGGTGTCGATAAATTTGGTAGGACCAAAAATAACGGGGCACCATGTTTACCGATACGTGACTGATCCTAACCGGTCGCCACTCTCGCACACGCGCGACTCCCCATACGCAACTGGCTTCCCTTTCGACTCTCTTTCCGCCCTTTAGACTTTTAACTGAACGATGAGTGGCCGCGCGCCGCTCCTATGGTGGTCGCGTGTTTTCTGATCGATCCTGACCTAGCACGGAGTCTCACTGCTTCCGGTAGATTCGACGGCACCGCTATCAGAGCCGAGTTACACGTCGTGGGAATTATTGATCCGCTCACTTTTCGTAGGGGATGCATATCAGGGGGATGCTGACTCTTTCTCTCTCTCTCTCTCTCTTTCTCTCCCTTCTAACCTCAACCCCACTACAGATTATTACGCGCCTGCGTCGTATAACGCGTTCGATAGGACAATAATATACCCAGCGGGAAAATGCATATTCCGCTGCACTCATCCATGCAGCTGCAATTAATCTTACGATAAGACAAGATACTAAGATGCTATTCTAGGAACAAAGATAAGAAATCTCCTCGGATCTCCTATTACCCATTTGAGATAGGACAATCTTTATCACGTGAATATTACTAAGATAGCCAATGCTTATGATCCCGATCAAATTTCAACCCTATTTATAGAGATAAAAAAAAATTTCCCTATACCGGGTGTCTTGGAGTAAATTTAATTCTATTTTGTTCCTATACCAAATTTCAGTATTCATATCTAACCTTGTCGCTGTATTAACTAGAGTGTCTTTTGAGTCAGTTTTGGGGCGCAAGTGGACACCCTTGTTAACTAAAATCCCTTTTTTTGTCATTCTAGTAATAGGGATATACGCAATTTAGAACAAGACTGGGCGAACCTGCCGTTTCAAAGGCAACCATCCGGAAACCGGTTCGTGGCTCCACTCTGTGTACAGCCCTTTCAAAAGTACTTCAGGCAATTTCTATAAGTCACCTCCCGCAACGCGTTATCCCTTTACCGCTTTTTCTTTCTTTTCTTCTCTCATTGTGCGTACGCCCGATGTAAAACGCCGCCATACGAATGGCTTACTACGCTGTTGAAAAGTCATGAACCAGCTATACAAACAAACAAACAAACAAACCATATGAACTCACTGTATACTTTGTCTCGAGTTACAAGGCGATGGCGGTGTGACGACAAGGGATGGTTCCTTCTTGAGAATTATTTCGGGCTGCAAGTGAATCGTGTGTCTTTTCGGATAAAAATCCTTCCCCGTAGAAGACGCGACGCCATCGCGTTTCCGGCGACGTCCACTGGCACTGAAATTCTGTAGGGTGCTCATCGACGGGAATCGAAAGCTCCATGCTATACCTGAAAGGGAAAGACGAAAAAAGAAAACAAGAACGACATTACAAAACAGTTACATGGCTCACTTAAAGCCATCACTCCCATTCATAATTCCGACGTCGTATCCCATGATCGAGCATTGCGATGAGCAGCCATTGACTTTCTAATTCTTATTTCCAAGACGCTTTCCTGGAACTTATCTGACGCTTGCGAACGTTCAATGAATTTTACCTTGTTGCTAAGAAAATTAAGGCCATTTTTTTTCTCTTCAATGTATTATAAAAATATCGTAACCGGATTTCGTTACCTTCAGCTACGATCGTCGCTTGGCACGTGGCGCCTGCACTTGTTACGCGAATAGTAACTCCATGTCTTAAGTCTTTTATTATAGCTATTATAAAGGCGACGTAAAAAGAAAAAAAACAGAGTTCAGTTACGGAATGCAGGTGTGTACAGCACCAATCTCTCTCTCTAGCCTGTGACACAATACCTGGGAAACCGATGATAAGACCAACGTTTACCAAGATAAACTATGCATACTCCGCCCCGTGTTGCTTTACATTTCGTACTTTATCGATAAACGCAGAAGCGACTCATGAAAACGTTGAAACCCGTGAGATCGTTCATGGTTAAAATAACGGAAAGTACAGTACAAATATCAAAGGTAGTAGCGACAAAAAAAAAGACAATATATACTGCACCTACGACATCGTTATTGTACGTGACAGTGAGCCGTGATAAGAAATTTAATAACGGCGATTAAACAGACATTCTCTTCTGTTTTGTATTTGTCAAGAATTTACGTAAAAAAAAATATATATACCACTGTGATATACAATGAGTGTTAAATCGACACGCTAATTCTTTTATATCAGATTTATAAATAAGTACGTTTACGTAAGATTGCCTTTGATGTATGAAATGTATGAAAT
>JARPRG010000363.1:242464-254174 GCA_031001745.1 Hartigia nigra
ACCGGGGGCGACCGGGGTGTGGATTCATAAACAACTCGTTAGTCGAGCCTTCAATCTCACCATTGCGATATACCCAACCCCCACACTATGGTCTGCCCTAAATCCGCGAAATCCAGATTCCGTGCGATTCGATCGCGAATAAAATACGCGTGCCTGAGAGGGATCTGAAGAGGATTCCTGGATACTCCTGGACACGGTCCTGGTATCCTTTCTCGACTCAGAGTCCCAGCGGATACGGACAAGGCAAAAAAGACAGCCGGGAGCCTGGTCCTTAGTCTCGTACAAAATAATTGCAATGGAATTCGCGTAATGGAATTCCATGAAGAGGGACTCCTGCTGTAACAACTTCTCGAAGTCGGGAGAACGGGGAGGCTAGAGATGGAAAATTTTCGCGTGGCTAGGGATCTCAGGAATTTACGGGATCGTAAAAATCAAGAACCGTCCGAGTTCTCTCCGAGGTTGCCCTTCTATCTTTATTTTCTTGCAGTCCGGCCATGCGGCGCCATGCCAATGTACATAGTGTATACATATATGTTTCTATAGGATCCACTATACGTATATGTATACCTATGTACCATGTTACATAAACGTACATATATACCGACTGAATGCAATGTAGAATCGCTGCTGTATTTTCTCCTACATAGCTTATAGATTAGGTACTCCAGTCTTATCCTGTGCGGCTAGTAGTCATGGTCAAAGATTTAGCCTCTTCGAGTTGAGATTCGCAGTTCAATTTTTCAAGGGATTCCAAAGCGACGTGGTTACGTTTGGCGAATTTTCAACGGAATCGCGGGACGACATTGAGAGCCCCTGGGGTTTAAGACGCCATTACACTCCCAGTCTGTTGGCCGCCGCCCCTAAAACTATATTAAACTCCAGGAAATCTTGAGGGTTCTTCTTGCTCTCAATCTCTCTCTCTCTCTCTCTCTCTCTCAGCCTTTCTATCTTCCATAGCAATCCCAAGTCTGCCTTCTCTCTATCCAGGACCAAGTACAACTCACCCTCCAAACTCCCGATCGCCCACCGTCGACTTTCATCCCTCAGGAGAAAGTCTATACCTCTGGAAAACCGTGACGGCACTTTGATCACTTTCCCAACGACGACCCTGAAAACTTTCTCAGAACTCTCGTTATCTCTCCAGGATGGATTTCGTAGGACCTTCTGTGTACGACGGTGAGGGGATGGTACGTGCCTTTCAAGATCGCGATCTCTTTCATAGGATCCCGAAGGAATCAAAAGGAGTCCCGGTATACGGATTCCAGGATATTCCAAGTGATTCAAATCCCAGGAATTTTCGATCGCACGATAGATGTCAGTATGTACCTGGTCAGATGAGTAAAACTCCGAGTTACGAAGGATGGCAGCGGTTAAAGATATTCCATCCCCGGTATCTACCAAGGGCAGAAGGAAACTGGACTCAGGACTCTGGACCCGTGGCATTGATTTCCTCTCGTCTCCATCGACCATCTTCCTTTCCGACCCTCGAATACAGAGGGCAGAGTTTCAACCCTCCAATCGAAATCCCTGCGAGAGGGACAGTGATGCTCGATAGAGGGTAGTTTTTTCCTGGCACGAAGAGGAGTGCCAGACGGTCGAAGGGGGGTGTGAAGAGAGAAACAAAAAAAAAACAGCCTAGAAATAGATAGCAGGAAAGACCAAGACCAACCGCGTCTCATATTTCACCATGAGGACAGCATGGATTTTCGTCGACCCATCGAGGAAGCTTCGGGATTACCTTGAGATATTGATGAACAAAAAAATTGGACATCGGTGACCATTTTCCCTAAACAGTCGCATTACTCAGGTACATACAGATGCTTGGATAGAGAAACAAATTTTGAATTTCCCCCCCAAAAAAAAAAAATCTAATAACGATACTATGGAAAACGAATGCCCGGTGGATCTTTCTAATCCGATGTGAGAACATCGGAATGGCAGTCAGGAAAAGCCAGGAACTGATGTGCAAACTGGTCTGGCAGTCTGGTCGATCGGTTCCGTAGGCACGTATGTCCATGGGGTCTCGACGGACCCGATTCCGTTCAACAACGCGGTGTGTATTTACTATTTCAGGTACACGAGGTAGAGGAGGTTGTTTCTCGTTGGACGTATAGCAAGTACCTAAAATGCTACCCTGGGATCCAACCGCGTACATATGTATCTACGTTACCCACGTTATCTACAACAGGGGTTGTGTGTACCGTCCGTTACTACCTGTCTGCGTATTTACGTATGTACGTTGTTCCGGAGCAGCACGAAAGCGCAGTCGAGGGAATTTGCAGCGGTCAAAGGTCAGCTGAAAATGTTTCGTACGAAATTGATAAACCCTTGAAACCCGCCCTGCGATCCTATTCCGCTTCTTACAATACGAAAGAGTATCAGTACGAACCTGGACCAGGTAATCGGTAAATGATAATAATACGAATAAAAAAAATTCTCAAAAACAAATTCTCAAAGTAACCAACGATATTAATGTCGGATTTATGTCTCTGCCAAGAAGATCCCGAACTCGACCACGAGAGCAAGAAGGATCTGTTCCGGGAAACGTGATACGGCGGACTAAGTCAGTTAGCTCCTTAGTGCTTCGGTTCCGCAGGGAATCGGTAAAGTAATCCCACTCCCCAACGATCACTGCGAATGGATGGCTATTAAATTATTATAGCGTCGATTCACATCGGGAAATAGTGACAAATCCGATCTGCCGTTATAACCGAAGTGAGTAGAACGCATGTATACATACTGCATTTTGATAATGCGCCATGATTAATAGACACGATTATGCTTGCGTTAACAGAACAAGATATATTAATCCTTATAAGAAATTACATCGCTTCGGTACAGTACACCATACAGTACAGCACAGCACAATACAGTACAATACAGTACAGCGTAAGTTATAGTCATGCATAGTCGAATTCTACGGGAAAACAAGAAGACAATATGGCTGTCCGACGCTCAAGCTTCGAGTGGCAGCATACAAGAAAGTCCGGCGATGCGTCGCTGCACGCGCTATGCAGTTCATTTTAAGCAGACTAAATGTGAAGGGGATGTCTACCATACACACGTAGTCGGTAGTCGAATGTGGGTGGGTGTCTGGCATGTCGATATCCCTGGAAATTTAATCATACAGCTCGACTCTACGAACACCGTGCGCACCTCACTTGGCCGTATTATAACGGGAAACATGTAACGTAATACCGGTAAATTTGGATATTTAATACGGTATCGTTAGTGCGTACTTTTCCGTCTGCGACACTGACTAGCACTCGTAAGGGAAGGTTTGATTAGTCAATTAATGAGAGATCGATCTGTCCAACAAAATTTAAGCGTACGAGATATAAGAAATTTTGCAAATTTCAATACGACACCCCGTACATCTTATTATAATTGTTATCTGCCGTAAAATGACGAAGCTTCCGTGTTACGAGAACGCTGCCTTTTCACGTGACTGTCGTAAAGGCCGTTCATGGATACTAGATTATAACACGACATTACCGACGTCACTAACGAGCCGTAACAGCGAAGGGGAGTCCACCATTGCGAAGTTTAAACAGCTTAGCGGGATGTTGCGGCGCCCCGACGCCAGGGGCGCCAAGTCAGCCGGAAACCTCTAATAGCCCTCGAGTCCAACGCACACACGTACGCGCGCAAGAGCGAGAATATACCGGAGATGAAATAGGGGTAGTAAATACGAAGTATGATAATAACAAGATTATATAGAAAGTAGCAGATGCAGTTCGCTATGGGTTAGATGGTGATAGTGACGTTCATTAGAAATAATCGTAAGGCAAGTTTTCAATCGGGCGACTGTACTCCTTTTTACTATAACGATGATACTGAGCCTGACTGTACCAGGAAGAAGACTGCAGGTTACACGTAAAAATATATAGATCCCCGACTTTACTTTGCGTCGAACCGGACAGGTTGTGTTTATTGTGAAAACACAGAGGGTTTGTCGTTTGGCGAGGCATACCGTGTGCGGTTAAGGGTGCGTGCACAATGCACACTCGAGATACACATGCGACCACGGCCCCTTTGATCGATAATGCAAGATATCAAGCTGAGGATGGATATCCTCGGTAAGGACATCCTTAGGTGTCTGCGCGCTGGTATATTGAAAGTGAGATTTCATAGGGGATGAAAAATCGGACGATTTTACGCGAGGACGAAACTGTATTAATTTGTATATTATCGAAGGGGGGTAGTTTTGCTGCAAGTGCTTATAAGTCAGTGAATGTTTTTATAGGGCGAAGACTTTCTGGCTGATATTTACGTTTCGGGGATGACGATATCACGTCGGGGATGACCAACCACTTGTCAGTCTGTCACCTACTGACTCTCGTGGATCAGGGGTAGTAGTTGGCACCCTTTACGAGGAACCCCGCGGTGCGCACTTGACTCGTTACAGCCAGCAGGAAGAGACAGTGCCGAGGCGTACGTTATACGTTACGTTAGTTCGTCTCACCCCCTGAGCTATTCGAACAGGGGCCCCGTGCACGAACAATATTTGCAGAGCTCTTATTCCCTGGCTCCCGCCCCGTTTTCAACCCCCGTCCACACTGTGCAACGGGGGTTACAGCCAGTGCCACTGGTACCCACCACCATCACCGCCAACCACCACCTACCACCTACCTACCTAATAATGATTTTACGTTACGCCATGCCGGTCCCCGGGGAATCCGACAGTGCCGCACCCTTATTGCACATGGCCCGAGCTCGGGGGCGCAGGACTGATTATCATTAGCTGCGAGTCCCAGAGCACCCAGTGCCGTACGGTATTCTCGTAGACCCCCGACGGTCCGTGGGATACTGCGAGATTTCCCAGCAGTGAGAAGTAAAGGGGATTGGGATTGGGAGTGAGTGAGTGAGAGAGAGAGAGGGGGGGGGTTGAAAAAAATGCAGAAAGGGTCGAGACTAACTCAATGGGGGATTGGTGCGCGTAACGAGGATTCCGATGGAGGTTGAGAAAATGGTTTTTCTGTAAACGCTAGAATGCGGATCAGGGGTGAGTCCGACGCCCAGCGTCCGTATAATGTAGACTGGGACGCTTGGCGTTTTTGAGCGTAATTCGAGCGGACCATGGCATTAGACGCTAGGTTGCGGGTGCTCCTGAATTTTTCATCGGGTTGAATAATAAATTAAATGTTCTGGAGCGACCCTTGGCCACCCTTCCACCTAAGGGAGGTACGTGAATACGCGTGTACCAGGGTCCCATAGGTTGTTAGTAGCGGAGAAGTGACCATCGCTTTCGCTTTGTATCCTCTTTTGTCGGTACTTCTTACGAGAGGGATAAAGGGATGGAATGGTCGACGGAGGGAGAGAGAGAGAGAGAGAGAGAAAGAGTGAGTTGAGTAGAGGGAAAGAAAACGTCAGGCAGGCAGAAGAGCCAGGATGGCTAGGAGGGGTCGAAGGGCGTGAGAGGAGGATGGGGGAGGACAAGGTGATAATTTGATAAGACATTGGGAAGGTTGCCATGGAGACGATACAAAACCCAGAGACGACCAGACCCTCGCGACTCTTACCCTCCTCCTCTTCTCTACGGCTTTCCCTCTTTCCTTGCCGTCAACTACGCCAAGAGCCACCCCTCAACAAAACCCCAAACCCCGCTCCATCAGCCCTGAGACACCTAAGTGTCAAGTGTCCCACCCCTGCCTCCTACGCTTTTTTTTTTCCTACCCTCCCCTATTCTCCGCTTCACCACCGTCCAGGGAGGCGCTATCGAAGACAAACACACCCCACGAGAGACGATACAAAAATGTTTCACCCCAGTACAGTATACCAAGTGGTTTTTTAATTCTCTATCCCGTACCCGTGTCCCGGCCCCATTTACATAACGCTACCAAAATTTGGTCTGTCAATTTCCCAAAATCCAAATTCTCCAACGGCGCACGCGCGTAATTGATCTCGCGACCTTTATTCCCACGGATGATCTTGTCGCAGTGAAATTCTATTTGAAAATTGAGGCCGTAAAGTCTCCCGGGGTTAGTCGTGAGAGTGTGATCCTGAACGAGACTGGGGTGGCCTCCATAGAAAGACATTACGATTATTGCGAAAGAGAAACGGATACGTACACGCACGCGTCCCTGCAGTCGCATATGCCACGCGATCCGCGTCCAGACATATCAGCTGCATTATTTATGACGACGTTCATAGAAACGCTAATTGAACCCCTTTTCTCGTGCGTTTCCTTATCGTCCTACTATCCACGTACTATGCATTACTATGATCAATAGTAAAAAGGAGGTACTCACCTGTATGAATGTACGTGTGCTTCTTCATGTCACTCTTTTGATGAAAACGCTTCCCGCAGAACTGACACGGATAGGGTCTCGTGTCCGAGTGAATAAGTAGGTGCGTGCTCAGTGTGCTTGACCTTTTGAACGCTTTGCCACATTGCTTGCATTCGAAGACTTTCTCGGCCGAATGCACTGCCCTGTGCTGGGTCAGGCTGATCTCGTGGCCGAAGGTCTTGTTGCAGAGTTCACAGGCGAACGGTCTCTTGCCATTGTGAGATCTCCTGGCATGTACCTGTCGAGTAGCAAGAGAGGAAGACATGATAAGAGAGCGTAGAAGGGAGCGAATGAATGATAATATGAACCAGGGTGAAATGGAGTATGAGTAGAGTGAGGTAAGAAAATGATGTATTTACCTCCAAACCGTGAGGGGTGCTGAACATCTTGTCGCATTTGACGCAGCTGTAGACATCGCCAAGCGGATGAGGATGATGAAGTCCATGGGCGGTGTGAGCCGAGTGAAGTCCAGGATGAGCCGGATGAACTCCTCGAAGTAGGGGATGAAGATGCGGCGGCAGAAGATGATGAGGAAGTAAGTGAGGATGCAGGTACGAGAGAGGATGATGAGGATGAGCTGGTAACAAACCACCCTGAAGGTGCAGGGGTGGATAGAGTATGGATGACGTAGGCGGGGGTGGATGAGCACCGACCGACGTAGGTGCGGCGTCCCTGAGGGGTGAGGAATTTTGTAAGTGAGCGGAAGGGGGATCGGGCCTGAGGAGGGCGGAGACGCTGAAGGAGTCGCCGGACCTCTTCGGCGGATGAGAGGGTGTGTTCCTGGTGATGGATGGCGAGGGTGGAGATGGTGATGCTGGAGGACTGCTGGTGCCTTCGCGCTCATCCTCATCACCCACTTCCTCCACGTCGACGTCGACCTCCTCCTCGACGTCCACGTCGACGTCGGCGTCCTGCTGCTCCGCTGCGGGAGAGTCTGGACACGGTGACGGCGATGGGGTTGGACTCCTTGTGGATGGTGAACCCACTAGACGACCGACGCCGAAGGACAGTCGTTCTGTGTTTTAAAAATAACATTTTTTTTTTTTCTCTTATTTATCTTCTCTTCTTCTGTTCCACCTCCCACCTCCTACCCATCCACCCCAGCCTCTTTATTGAGTCTAACAATCTACCACTTGCAATCATAGACAATTGGGAACGCGGGCTCGTAAACCATTGAGGAGAGCCAATCCCCGTCCAATGAGAGGAAGCGAAGGACGAAGAAAAAGAGAAATAGAGGAGAAACAAGAAGAAGAAAAAAAGCAGAGAGAAACACACTACGGAATCCCGAAGGCAGTACGCCCAGAAAATATAGATGGGGAACTGGAAGGAACCTGAAGGCAGGAATGAGATTTGAGTCACGTAGAAGGTTTCTTTTTTTTCTTCTCTCTCCTGCTGCAGGCTTGGGCTTCCGTCGGGGAAGGGGCTCGCGCTAACGAGGCCTCCGTCAGGAGGAGAAAACCTGAATCAAAGAGGACCAGGAGAACGTGTATAAGGGACGGTGATGGTGACGATAAGACTGAAGAGATGTGGTAACCTCCATATATTCCAAATAGCAAAACGATATTCTTAGGACATTTTAAGAATGTCCAAACTAAATATACATGTATATATCGAACATGTGCGAAATACGTTCCAGTACATTGTGATTATATGCAGAGAATATTTGTATGTCCGTTTCCAATGAATGTTCACAACATTATAAATATATTCTGCGACAGATTTTAAAATGCGAACAGTATCCTCGGAGTACCGAGTCTCAATCCAGTGTCAGTCTCATTGAGAAAGCCTATTTTGAATGGTGAGGATGAAGTTAGGCTATTCTGAGAATATCGTATGCTATCAGGTACATAAGTCGTATCTCGAACGGTTAGGAACGTTTTCAGGTTCACAAGGCTAATCAGCCGGATTCATAAAGGTGTCAATGATATCCATTGATATACGACTCGGCAGATATTATTGCTCTTTTCGTACGGGCGGGATCACCCTTTCTCTCCCCACTCGTCGAAAAATTCAAGTCCCTCTAAATCATAAAGTAACCGACGGCCATTGATAAGCCACCGTCAATCGCGTAAACGCGCAGTTAGATCCACCTGAGGATTTACAGCTTCGCGTATTCGCTCAAGATATATATATAAATATATATATTCTGCTGTTTTCCGGTGTATCGTAGTCGATGAAAAAATGCGTAAAAATACGAGAACGCCCAAGGACATTAAAAAGGCTGGAGTCACGTAATAGCAATAATTTGGCGAAATTAATAATACCATAGAAATTAATTCCAAGGCACGATATGTAAACCGTGATTTAAGATTCGAATTTGATTATCGATTGGCGCTCGTGCTTGTGTCGGCGGAATGTGAAATAAGGATGGAATGCGGAATGTCGGAAGAATAGACTGGTCCCCATGAATAAGGGATGGTGTCTCGTTTATTACGATGCACCCTGTATATTCCCTTGTATATCATATTTATAATCCAAGAGTGCGACACGTGGGCACGTGCGCATTGCTATATAATATACCGGCTGGCTAATCACATTTAAAGCCGTCATTCATCCCTTTCTACGTTGGGGGAACGTTAGACCGACGACGAGTGGGCACTCGACTGGCATTGCAATCAAATAAAAATATGATCCATCTGTGGTTTAACGTGCGTAATGCAATTAAGTACAGTGCGTGAGTCTCGTGGCCTAGAAAAAAGGAAAATTCGAGCTGTACAGAAGTCAGGACAATTTACGCTTGAATCGTCGGACGATCCATAAGTAGCCTTTATATATTTTCAGTCTTAGCCTTTATATATATATATATATATATATGTATATATGAGAACATATATATATATATATATATATATGTATATATGAGAACAACAAAGAAATCTACAGATGTTCCAGAAAATACGGATTGGAAGAACTGCTTACGCAAATGCTGCGTCTGGCCTGGACAGGAATGCAGTAAAAAGTGGATGCAACGTTGAGAAAAAACCGCCATTGCTCTCTTACAACTGGCACATGGTGCACTCTTAGTCCGGGTTCGGCGCAGTGCTTGCATAACGTGGATTTCGGAGTTAAGAACTTTTCCTTTTTTTTTTTGTTTTCTTTTTGAATTCCTGATTACGTCCAAATTCTACGTATGTCCTGCAGTCGAAGCAGACGTAACTGTATTCAGGTATATACGAGGAGAGCATATAGACGTCGCTAGACCGGATGCGTATAGCTCGTTGCGTATAGCCTTAAAGTGGACCAAGTCGTTGTTCTCGATTAAGATTTTATAGGTCCGTCTAGCGTCTGTAACGGTGCGCCGACGATGACGAGGATCCCTAGGAAGCGGCGATGAACATAAGGATGATGATGGCGACGGGTGATGGTGGTGGTCGTGGATTAATAAAGTAAGGCCAAGCCGAGGGGACAATTAGATCGAGTTAACGACTAACGTTAATCTTCTGTCGTCCGTCAGTCGTTTACTGCGTCGCGATCTGCCATTATTAAAGCCGTTACCAGACATCGGATCCAGCGGTCCATTTATAGGGGATACACAACTTTTTCTTTTCAAAAATTTATATTTACAAAAATCGAAAAAACAGGTATCGTACGAAAGAGAGCAAATTTGTAGGGAAAATAAAAAAAAAAAAATTTTACATAAATGAAAATCGATGTTCGTAAAACAAGAGAAAAAAAAAAAGAAAAATGTAGGGAGTTTAAAAAATGCAAAAAATTATAGGCTTCCCGTGAGGGGGTTGGCTCTGGTCCAGGGTGGGATGGTTGGACATGGGGTTACTGGAGGCCACGTGGAAGAGAAGTGTACCGCGAGCGAGTGATCGTTTAACATGACAAGATGTTACTAATTCAGGGTAGGTAGACTAAGAGACCGCCAGCATCCGAGTACAAAGGGACCGACCGACCGAATCCCTGTGTTGCGCCTCTAATCTGCTCCAATTGGGGTGTAGGGGAGTGAGCGAGGAGGAAAAGGGAGAAGAAGGCACGTATGAGCATGCACGCTATGACGCGTGCTGCCATTTATCCCAATCATTCGAGAGCGGCTGTTCTTGACGATTGATAAATAAAAAAGAAAAAAAAAAAAAGAGGCCAGTCGTCATCCGGGACGCGTAGAGGAAGCTGAGAGGATGTTCAAAGACAATCATGAATATCAAGGCTCTTATTGTGGATCTTACGTATTGTTTTTATCTTCTTTATATATATATATTTTATCTTATTTTATTTTATCTTCTTTATATATATATATATATATATATATATAATCTTTTTTTTACTATACATTTTTACAACAAACAAAAATTCACCAACGACGCTCGTATTTACGTACCCGAGTGACTCCTGGGTAAAGGCGGTAGATTCGTGACTTCGTTGGCGTTACCAAAGGGTGCCCAGAGTCTAGGAAACATCAATCGCACGTTGCATCCCCCTGAAACAAGGCAACCCAAAATACATTGCTCAGACTCTTCTCGATTCGTCAATCGGTGAACGTAATTCGTTCTTAGGATGTTTCTGGACCTACGTCCATCTAGCCCTAATCGACCAGGATAGAATCTCGACTAAATTCAAGATTCCACGTGTCTCGATAGGAACCAAAGAGAGAGAGAGAGAGAGAGAGAGAGAGAGTTACGGGATAGGCAGGAAGCTAGAGGCAGTGCTTCGTACTTATAAGGGATGATGCCAGAGTGGCGAAGGGGGAGCAGAAAGTGACGTCTCAAGTCGTGACGAATTTCGTATTCCCTAACCGTAGAAAAAAGATCAACCCCCTCGACAAGAGCGTCTTTATTAGAAAGGAGGGAGGCTCTCTCCTCTTCTATTTATCAAGTCTACCCTCCCCCCGTCAATCCTCCCCTCTATTTAACCATTACTCCTTTTACCCCATTCTTTCTACTAAGTTGCTTGTATCGTCATCGCGCCTCGTCTTAAGGGTAAAGGCGAATAACCTAATCACGTCATTTTTCCTACACCATCCCCCCCCTCCCCCCCCCAATCAGGTAGGTAGTAAGTAAATAAGTACCTGGGCGCTTAAAATACGAAATTTATTATCCCAACACTACGTTCGGTAACAGGATTTTTCAAGACAAAAGTACATATAGCTTAGAGCGTAGATAAATTTTTGTGTAAGATAGGTAAAATGCTGGACGAAAGGAAGAAGGGGGTGGGTGAGTGCTGGGGGGGCGGGGGGAGGAGAAAAAAAAAGAAAATGCGTAATCCGGGCAATAGAACCTGGCGGATAATCTGAGATAGGACAGCGGCCGCGCGGAGATTAGGCGTTCCTCGCCGCAAAGCTATCTCATTCGCAGGATTATCAGAAATAAATCATATTTTCCTATACTGGCTATGCTACACGAAAAGATAACAACATCGGACACAGGTAATGCGTGTTTGTCAGCCGACAGTCTCGCACTCTCTCTCTCTCTCTCTCTCTC
>JARPRG010000363.1:261480-273043 GCA_031001745.1 Hartigia nigra
AGAGAGAGAGAGAGACGAATGGTCATAGGAGTGAATGGTGGAAGTAAGGGATGCGGTCCCCGTAGTGGAAGAAGAAGGAAAAACCCGCATATGAACGTCTGCCATCTAATACTCTGGCTAACAAACCCTGATGCATACAAACTAATTTAACGAGCGCTCGTTAAACAGGAATTAGGAAACCGGGCAAAACGATTAATTTTTATAAGCGTCCGTTCTTCTTAAGACCGTGCCCCCTCCCCCTTTTAATGCGCTTTCTTGTGTATGTTACGTATACGTGAACTCATTTTTGGGGGAGGAGAAGGGGGTTGACTGTTTATAGGGAAGTTGTATGCTGACATTAAAACCGGGTCTACGTTCAATTGTTATTAGAGTTGAAATTATTCAAACTGGGGGAAACAGGCTATGTTCTTTAGCTTTCTAAAGAGGAAACGATTAGCGGACATTTCTGAGAACGTGTGCGTGTGTGTGTGTGTACTGGAGATAACGTCCACGTGCCTGTGTTTAATGCAGGAAGTAAAGGGGAGCTAAATAGGGGTTTGTTTCTTTAAATAAAATCGGATTGACTCTTCTACGAAATGATTCTGGTTATTGGTAAGGTCGCACGGGTACTTTTTAGCGGTCCTAGTTGAGCGGACGTAAACGTGAGGTCGCTGCTGAAGTAATGGCGTCCACGTGAGGAAGATGAAGCTGAGGTATCGTATGGGTGAAAGAGCGAGTAGAGCATAGAGAGAGCCTCGAGGGTCGAATATCTCGAGATAGGAATAATTTGTGTACATCTCTCTTTCTTTTTTCCCTGATACTGTGCCGAAGTCCCGGGGGTGGAGGGTGCTGCGGAGGTTGACGGAAAATGCCGAGGGCTTCCTGGATAGGGTGAAGCAGATCAAACGCAGTTTTACCAAACGACCGCCGCCTCTTGGCCTCATCTGAATTGATAATTTCAACCGTCAGCATATCAAAGACCATCCTTCTTCTCTGCCAAGACTACTAAATGCCATATGTATCCGTGCGTGCACGTGTATGACGCGTGTGACGTGTGTGTATATATCTTAGCCTTGGCTGGATACGTTCGAAAGTAGATACACGGATGGTTGGCAAAAGGGATCAGGCAGATTCAAATGGGACCTTCTTCCTTCCGAGGATACGCAAACTCGTGGGAAAGTCGACATCCTGTCGGGAAAACCAGCTCCAGGACAAACCCCTGTTTCACGGTGGATCCTAGTAAGACGAAGTTGCATCCCTTTGAGGATACCTTGTCCCTTTAGTTTTGTTCCTTGTCCTGAGAGTCTGAAACATGCTTCAGAGTTAGATGAGTCGATTTGTTTTCTTGCGAGGCAAAGCTAAGGTCTACGATGTTAGGGTGTATCAATTTCTCATGGTAAAACAGTGTATTAATGGGAACAAGAGTGGAAGATATTAATTGACGTGGTTGTTGTGTTACGGTAGAAGATCGAAAATACTTCGATATATCTCCACCTTAGATTATGCGATTTAAGACTGTCATGTCTGACAAGAGTCGAATTGACGAGGTATAAAATATATCAGGATGCCACGATAAATCGCCCGTTAATTCGCCATGATTTATACGGCGACTGATTCCGTAAGCGCGATAACAGGGTTGTTTTTGTTCTCTCGCGGCCATTTTCAAAATCGGATGCTATCCACTCTCTCTCAACTCGCCTAAACAATCTGTGCCCCTTGGCAGCAGTGTCTCCACTAAAATAATATTACCGTCAGCCCAGTTCAGCCACCTGAGCCGCTAAAAGCTTCCCTAGGAGGTTCTGGCTACGACATGCAGGCGGAGATTTATCCTTGAGAGACTATAGAGTCGAGGCCCTACTTATAGTACGTGTCGGTAAAGAAGGGTCAAAGTCATTTTACCCTATATCCAACTTTAGTGTAATAAATGCAAAGCGTTTTACAAGATTTTTCAAATTCATAAAAAAAGGAAAAATATTTAATGACCTTATAAGAACAAAAAAATGTAGGATTGTCACTCTGCAGCGGGAGACTTCACGATCCTCGTACAGCGTGTTAATCAATCCGATTGATCGCGGATCAATAGGTCGTTGCCGCCGGACGATCAAGTTGACTGGAGGTCAAACGGCGCTGGTCAAGTCGGACTTCCTTCGTCAGTTGACCCGGCGCTATTCTCAATCTCGACTCTGAGTCATCGTCGTCATCATCATCATCATCGTCTTGCTCCAAGGCTTTCACTTGAATGGAGAGACCCCGCTGAAACAGAATGACCAAGTGGAGGAATGACAATTGATTGGTAAACAGATGAGAGAGAGAGAGAGAGAAAAAACAATAAAACTACTGACAGTACAAATAAGGGATGAGTGATTTAAGTATTATGAAATATCAACCACTGGATTATATATATATCTATATTCCAGGAGTAAAATAAGGGATGAAGAAAGTAAGGGAGCTGTAGTATTCACGGCTCGCCCATATTTGCCAAGCAATCAAGCTCAATCATTAACCCCTGGAAGCTCGTGGCTCAACACAAGTATACACATACTGTAACAGCTGTGTACTCGGTGTGTGCACTCCGGTGGTCGGCCGACGACTCGTGGACAGGAAGTCCACCTAATCAGGGGTAGTGAGTGGTAAACAGGGGCGCGGTTACGTTACCACTGGGGCACCGTTGGGTGCCCCGGTGGGATTTCAAGGGAATCATTGAAATTTAGAAAAATCGAACTTCGCTATACGTAACCTGACCTCGACCTTTTCTTAGCTAATTAACCTCTTGACATTATTAGGAATTCGAACCAGAGTAGATGAATTTTATAATTTCAATAAAATACCTCAAACGCACGTACATCTTTTATATGAAGGTTTAAAGCGCAAAACAAAGAAGCTACTTAAGATTACAAGGAGATATCACTGTGGGACACTCCTTGTCTGGTGATCGTAACACGCCAAGTCAAGAGAAAATCTTTTATTCTGGCGAAGGGTGTTAAACAAAAAATGGCGCGAACCACCAAGGACGATAATAAAGCCAGTAATTCGCAGTTTGACGAGATTCTCACCCTGCTGCGACTTAAACTTTTTGAATTTCTTTTATCATCCCCACGGATGTCTCCCCAGCGTGTCGGGATATACAATTAAAAAAGCAACCCCGTTGTACAAGGGGTTGAAGAAAGTGCGCTCTTCTATCTATATTTAAATTCTCTTAAGAAGTTAGAAAAAAAATAAAAAAGAACAAATAAAAAAGTTGTACCCACAACTGCCAAGTAGATACGCAGCATTACTCAACATTATGTCTTAAAGGATGAAACTTCTTCTTTTTTTCACTTTTGTTTTTCTCTTTCTTTTAGACGCTCTCGTAGGCATTGCAAATAAAAATAATGGCGTCTCCGTCGACGTGGAACGATAGTCGTAGGTCATTTAATTTATTTTTTTTTTCTTTTTGCCAACCTAACAGGCAAATCTAGTACGTTCAGCCAGCCAGTGAGTCAACTGACGGTAAGCGAGTGCCGCACGTTCGCGTTCTCGTTTCCACGGCGACGACAAGACGTCACACGGCCACACGAATTACGGACAATTTACGAATCTCAAATAGAGAGGGAGGTGTGTTGTCACAGCGTATGTCGTGTACGCGTGCACGTGTGAGCCGAGAGAGCAGTAGAGTTTGCATTTAGTGCGAATGAAAATAAAAGTGTGGAACGTTGTAAAACAAAGAATGAAAATAAAAAAGAATAACCACCGAGAGACACAAACAGCAACTAACCAATTCAAACGGAATTGTCGGAATAAACGGAACTGCATGCATCCCGTCGGCTCCAGATGTTCACTAAATGAATCCTGGCGTAATATTAGTCTGCCACTGAAAGCCTCAACTACTAATTACTTCACTTTAGCTCGTACTCTATGACGCGTTACGTTATTAGTGTGTACAGAAGCATGGCCTATGTCGAAAATTACGATACGCAGACAGATGACAATATTACGTTATATCAAACACTATAGTTTGAACGATAAGAAGTGTATCGAGTAAGGATAGAAAGAAAAAGGAGAAATAGTAATAGAGAAAGAAAAGGAGAAGAAAAAAAAAAGGATAAACGTGTATCCTCGTAAAGAGCAGAAATTACCAGTATCCATAAGAATTCGAGTAGTACTTATGGTGGACATCGTAAAGCAAGCGAAGCGTATCATCACTTTTGAGGGAGAGTGTATAGCAGCCTTGTATGTATATACGAAGAGACACGTGTGGACGGTTCGGGATGAGTCCGGAACCAGTACCGGTCATCTTCCCTTGCTGGGCTTAATTAAAACGAGGAACAACCCTCGCGCGAGGAGTCGAGTCCGTCAAGGGTCGTACAGTATTAGAAGCATGGCCGCACATAACCTCTTGTTTCCATAATATTCGGACTGGCCAGAAAGGTGGACCCTGGACCCGGACTGTTATTAACTGACCAGGAGGAACGAGCCACCCGGGATACAAGGATAGGCCGATGGCAGGTCGCTTCGCGAATTATCTTGCCGAAAGGATTGATGATCTCGCGTCCAATTGCATCTCTGGACCATTTTACGGATCGGTGCTGCTAGTGATTCAATCAGTACCTAGAAATAGAGAGATATAAGGAACAGATTATAGAAGCTGAAAATGATGATGGTCAAGGTTCAGGACTCGCCACGAGCATGCATGTGGGATGACCAGGAGTTGGTGTCCCTGGGGATGAGGTCATTCCGGACAAGACGGGAGGTTAGAGACTCTCCTGATGAAAGGAGAAAAAATTGAATGAAATTGCTGGGTCGAGGAGTAGCGTGTCGACAGGCTATTCGTCCCCAGGATGGAGTGCCGACGGCGATGGGTATGCTTCAGTATCCCGGTGCGCCTTGCTAATGGCAACCTAAGCTTCAGGACATAAAGCAGTACTGCGTACGGGAGTGTAGGATAAGAGTATCTACAGCAGCTAGTTACTAGTTAGACCTGTGAAGTAGTGGAGTATGCGGATAGTACGAGGTAGTCACGCTCGTCTCCTGGGAGGTGGGTAAGAGACGGGCGCGTCGTGCCCTTGGGACGGTAACACGCCCTGGACGGTAATTGTTTAAAATCTGACCCAGGCTAATTAGCTGATAGCGTAATTCGAGAGGGTAGAACGTGTGTGTGATTTACGTTGGCACGTGAGATGTTCACGGAAAACAGTGCAGCCAACGACAAACCACATTCCATTCGTCTGAGCCATAGAGTCCGGTCTTCCTGAGGAACCTTCAAGAGTCCAGGAAAGAGATGATGGGAAAAATCTAACCCTGTATGACCTGGTTCGTGGATATTCTCTTGGTGACCTTTGATTTATCTCACCTTTATTGTATGCATGCTGAATGAATAAATGATCTGTAAGGGCGGATTGTAGAGGTAGACGAAGAAAATGCTAGCTCTGTAGGTACAGGGAGTCAAAGCTCGAGAGTGAGAAAGGGAGAAAAAGAGGAGGACGAAAAAAAGGTGTAGAATGAAATTTCAATGATATCGTAGCGTCAGACGAGAACCGTCAGGGGAAACGAAAACGCGATGAAAATGGGATTGAAAACCACCAGACTAATCTCCTTTCTCGTGTGTTTCCCGTAATATCCGGTAGGGGGAAACGGAGAACGCATACAGTAATAGACAGACGTACGTGTACCTTAGGAGACTCCAAGGTTCGAAGGTGCGGAGGAAAGTGGACGTGGAGCTGGAAGTACACACGTGCGTGAGGAGCGGCAAGAGTGAAAGAGCAAGATAAAGGGTGGGGGGGGGGGGTCGAGAAAAAGAGAAAAGATAAAAGAGAAGAAGAAAGAGAGGGTCGAGTATGTATTTGTATCCGCGATGCTCGGATGGCTGGAAGCGGCTGCCATTTAAATAAATGTTTAATCTCGCCCGACTCCACCCGGACCGACCACTTTTTTTCCCCCTCTTTTTCTTTACTTCTCTTTCCTTTTCTCTTCCTCTTTTTTTTACTCGTTCTACTCATTTTCCTGGCGCGTTTTGCGAAAAGCGCTGGTCCTGCCTGCTCCCTCTACTCGACTTTGTGAGAAAGGGAGCGAGAGAGAGTAAGCAAGATGGGAGTACCTAGAGAAGAGTAGAGAACGTGTACGAGAGAGAGAGAGAATGGCGAAGAGAAAGGAAGAGTATGAGAAAGACAGAAAGAGAGTCAGAGAGGCAAGTAAAAAACCAATCGAGTCTGTGCAGTGGCTCTCACCCCTCCACCCCCTCTTGCCGCTATATCAACCACCCCCCCCTTGTACCCATTTAACCTCTGCATTGCAAATGCCACCCCCTTTTTGCCGCGGTATAAGGGTGCCTGCCTCTCTTGCTACCGGGAGTCGAGTCGGGACTGTTATTTTAACGAAATATCTTTAAACGGGGCGCGGCTAGGGTGGACGGGAGCTTCAGCCACGGCGCCGGAGATGAAAGGATACCTAGTTACAAAATGAGGGCCCGTTTAAGGGATTACCGGCCTCCCATTATTTAAATGTATGCTAAATGCACGGATGCGCGATAGCCTTATCAAGCCCTTAGCGTGCGTGTGTGCCATTGCGAATAGGATCGATGCTTTTACCCGCGTTAGACAGAATCCTCCTGTTAAACTCCCTGCAATAAATATACATTTTTATCGAAAATAAAGCAAAGTTTTCTGACGTATGATATAATAAAAAATAAAAAATAAAATTTTTTGTATACTCACTCCGTTCCCTCACGAAATCAGAGCATCGGTCAATGATCTGAAATATCATAGGTTCTTCTTCTTCTTCGTAGTCTGGCAGCATTGCTTGGGGCCATGAAAAATACAGTGAAAAGAAGAGGGAAAAAAAATGGAGATCGGTCATTAAGCAGAGAACGATTTAATGAAGATGACCTCATACTCTCCGCGGCGGAGTTATGGCTACTAAGCGGATTCTCACGTCAATCGCTGGCCGCGAGTCAAGTGGCGAGAATTGTCGGCAATTGTTTCCGAAATCCCGCGCAGATGCGTTCGCATGTATGCGACGCGTTCGTACGCGAATGTCGCTCTTGTATTCGTTGCGCATACTCTGAATGATCCTGATGTGTGAATCACTCGGCACAATTACAGCAATTACCGGACTGCTCGCAAGTCAGCACTATCCACATCCAAGACTCTTTGACGTTCCCACGCCCTCTTCCATTCAGGCTTCACGCAAATCTTACTTTCATTTTCAAACACTCGGCCATCTTCGGATCCAAGCCGAACGAGCACGACGCGATTCCTTTATTCCTAATGCGTATTACAAATTGAAAGATACGCAGTAGTATATTGGATTTATATGAAACGTAAATCGTCTAGGGTAATACTAGGGGTTGCCAATCAATTCTCCCTATATAAGATCCCCTAGGACACTGACATTTGACACCTTATACCATACGTATCATTGATCCCTAGTCACTGATTGTCTGATTATGATCTTCCTAATCTACTATACACACTGATCAGAAACTACTACCCCAATGTCTGACCTGATTCTTAGGTCTGTTCACAAATAATTCGACCACTGAAAGATCCAACTTTTTGGTCCTTTTACAAATTTTCTAATATTCATAATTCTCATTTAATCACGTGGTCTATCTGAATTTTGAGAAAATTCTTTCTATGGGTAGAACAAAGATCCTCAGAGGGATAGAATCGTAGTGAGATCGGCTAAACCTTCTGTGGCTTTTTTAGTATACGTATATAGGGTGCATAGACTATCCTTATATGATATTCGTATAAATGGATAGTGGTGGATTTATGTAACGTAGATGGAGTACTGAGGTTACTCAGAGAGAAGCACAATCAAAATGCTAATAACCTTGAACAAGGTGTAAGTCTATAGAAATTGGATGTAAGGGAGTTTATTACTCGACGTAGCACGCGAATGGCTAAAGAGTATTACCAGGGATTACGAGGGTAAAGTGACACCCTGGCACAAGGGCACCAGGACACCAGACCACCAGACCACCCTGGATACCCCGAGGCTGTCGATGCTTTGCAGTTCTTGACAAAACAGCGGGTCTTTCCAAGTCCTTCTGTAAATATTGTTACTGGCACCCCACGCCAGCAATTTCGTCAGCCATATGTCAGCTAGTCGATGTTCTTTTTTTTTTGCCAATGCGTATTCGCCATTTTGCCAAAGCGCAAAGTGCCTCTCGCCCCGGATTCTCCTGTAACATTTTCACGATTTATTTTTACAAGATTCAAAGGGAATTCCTGTAAATCCTAAGTGAATGCACGGATTAAAATGAACATCGACTTTGAAGTTGCTTATTTCGATTCACTCGAAAATCAAGGAATTGCCTACGAATTGGATGTAATCAAGGATAAAGGCTCATCTAGTATGTATCACTAGTATCACGAGTGGTCCATTTACAAAAAGAAAGGGAGCAACCGTTCTGCGTTGCGCCACGTTGCGTAGGACACGTGGCACGGATTACGCACGCGTTACACGGCCAATTTCGGACGTCCGGTGCTAGTCTCTCTGGAGAGCATTGCCAATTACGGAATTAGGGACGGTACAATTTCAATGCTAATTCGCTTAATCGACAATCCTTTTTTTTCCCCTTTTTTCTCCCTTATTAACACATTGCCATCGTGCAATTTTTGCCTTTCGTATACCCAGTGAAAAATTACAAACCAAAAATTCATCCACGAAATGGCGCCGGTTCGCAGCTGCGAGATTTCTAGTTCCACGTACGAGTATGGACGTGGCGTTATACGCCTGTTTTTTTTTTGTTTTTCCTCCCCTCTATCTTTCTATTAACCCCTCATCCATTTCTGGCCATTCCTATAAATATAAATTCGCGATATACGCACACAGACGATTTATCACTCCCGCATCGAAGGGATGGTTTACAATGGACCAACAAATTGCAGCCGTTTATTAATGGAGACGTAAACGCTGCGAACGAACAAGTGTGAAATCAGGTGCATCCATAATGCGAGGGGTGGTACGACGTGGCTTCAATGGCTACATGGAAAATTTTGTTCGTTTTATCCACCCCCCCCTTGACAACCACCCCCATGGTATAGCCGTGTCAGCCCCCCACCGACGAAAATCAATTAGACACGCAGCCCAACGTTACATTTATTGCTGATGTATTGAAAACTACCCCTGTAACGATGCGCATAGGGCATACTCTCACATTTTCAGCACCCTACGGCAGGGTTGGACATTGCCAGATGAAAAACACTTCGAGAGTAAAGAAAAGACGTCGTTACAGAGATTTCTGTATTTTCAAATAATAACCAGTGCCAAATTAAACCACCCGCTAGCGAATCGTTAATGCAGTAAATTCAATTTATGTATTTATGCATCTTGAAGTTAAATATAAAAATTTTCAAAACACGTAGTTGTTCTACTAGGCTGATAAAGATAACAGTATTGATGTTATTTAATTTAAAAAAAAATTAAATAATAATAGAATTGGTTTAGCACGTAGAATAAACTAGTTCTAGGGAGTTTCCGTCGCGTAAAACAATTAGCAGACTCTTGCAGAGCCCCGTCCCCTATCGGCTTGTCTACGCCCCAACTATTAGTATAATCGTCGGGGTGGGGGAGGGAGGGGTCGCGACCCTAACTCCCTCCTGCAGTTCGCTTTAATTCTTACCAAGTTAAGGCTACCCTTGCGCCCACCAAGTTCCGTTTTGCACTTTACTTAAACGTGAGCGACTGTAGTCGCTTGCTAGAAAATGGCACCGAAGATTTTATAGAAAGGGGAAAGAAAATGCCTGTTCACGATTCCATCTTTGAAGGGTTGAAAGGTTGAAGAGCGGAAATTTTCAAGGCTTGTTTCCTCAGGGATGCTATGTGTGTGTGTGTGTATATATATATATTGTAATATATATATATATATATATATATATATAGGACGGTCTATGACCTGCGGGATCTAAGAGACGACTTGAAGTTGCCTACGGCCTGAAGATCGGCGCCGATGTGGAATAAACGAGAGGCCATAGAATCGCAGAGCGTACAACAAGGGGGAACAATGGGATCCGGTCTGGCAGGTTGATCCGCGTTGAGTAATGTTGAAATCTGGGGCGTTCCTGGGAAAGGCCAGCTGACCCCTGGCAGCCCTCTTACACCCTGTCCACAAGCGCACGTCCTCCTCTTCAGCTATGAAAAGCCTGGCTGCTGGACGAGTCACGATTTTACACCCATTTCGCAACGGATGTTTCTTCGCTCTAGGGGTTGAATAACGATCAACGATAGTATAATTACAGTTACTACAATAACTATGGGTACTCGCGTATCAATAGAGTTCTAGGTAATACCCACTGAGAGGC
The DNA here is from genome assembly GCA_031001745.1 of Hartigia nigra. Classification (NCBI taxonomy): domain Eukaryota; kingdom Metazoa; phylum Arthropoda; class Insecta; order Hymenoptera; family Cephidae; genus Hartigia; species Hartigia nigra. The sequence continues at coordinate 271,743 of JARPRG010000363.1, forward strand.
GATCGTAAATCTTGTCGCTCTTATTGAAAATGCCAATGGTATCTTTTTTTTTTTTCTTTTTTTTTTTCACTGAAACATATAAAAACCATAAAAGACCACAGAGGGTAATATAAGGGTAAGTTACTGTAAGACGAGAAGTCGACGTGTATTTTAAAGTGCAAGAGAGAGAAGAGAGAAAGAGAGAGGGTTGATTCTGAGTGATGTATACCATAATGGAGGCTGCTGATAATTTGGTATGCGCCACAGAGTTTATTTGAATTTTATTGGCGACTCGACTGTCACGTTAGGTCTCGGAGATGTCGCAAAGATACCAAGGGGTGGCGAAGGGGGAGGGAGGAAAGACTGAGCGAATAAGATGGCGAAAGGTGGAGAAGGGAGTAGGATGAGATCCAAGACTGAAGAGGGGTGGAGAAGGGGTTTCTCGCCACAGGGGTGCCTCTTCGCTTTATCGGATCCAGAGACGCTCTTCCAGTTTCCCGTTTCCCGAGGGGACACTTCCGCCCGACCAATATCGCCTCTCCGGCCGGTTCCAATATCTTTCTAAGTTCCAACCGGCCATGAATAAACTATTTCCGACTTTGAATATCTGAGCATTTGCGCCCGTATAAGCAAGAGCGGTATCGAGGGAGCCACACTTCCGGACGATTGATTGATCGAGCGTTCAGCCAATACTGTGGTCAGAATGAGATCCACAACAGAACAATTTTACGAGAAAATATCTTGCATATATTTCGAGATAAGATGTTCGATACCTGAATATACAAAGGTAGCGATAAGGGAGGTCATAGCTGAGAAGAAGAAGAAGAAGAAGAAGAAAAAAAAAAGAGGGAACCAGGATTCAGGTTATACACGTACATAATTTTTCGAACGTCGCGTCTACGTCCCCGTGATGAAATCAAGCCTGGCATAATGAGTAGCGTTGTCTGGATGGCAATTCATCGGACTAAGGGTGGGTTATTAATATTCGGAAGGAGCAAGGCCTGAGCTGCTCCAAAGTGACAAATACTCCACTTCATCCGAACCCCGACTCAACTCTGTAATTAACGCTAATCTCCCGCCGTTCTCTGACACCTTCTTCACCCCTCTCCCTCTCTCTTTCTCGTTCGCCGCAGTTACTTACAACGGGGGGGTACGTCCGCCCTTTATATTTCTTCGGGGTTTCAACCCTTTGCTTAAAGCAAACGGGACCGTTCGACAAAAAAAAAAACACAAAAGGAAACGAAGAAAAGAATAATATACCTCAAATTCACTCTAGTCTTGGATACTCCGAGTTTACTTATTTTACGAAATTTTTAAGCTTG
>JARPRG010000363.1:276222-297964 GCA_031001745.1 Hartigia nigra
TCGATCGGGATAAAACCTTTACCATTCGAACGGGAAGGAAATTTCCTAAAAAATATGTCTTTGGTTTTTTGAAATCGATCATAGTTTCGCAGAGATATACAAAAATTAAAGTGTTCCACTTCAGTTGCGCAATACTGTATGTAATAGAAGTCATCTCTGGCTACAGTTATCGCCAATGTCTCATTGAATTATTAATCAATACTCTGTAACTGCACTTGAGCCGCGATACAGCTGATCGAACAAATTTCACGTTAAAGCCGTTTACATAGTCAAATACTTGAAGCGTCTCTATCCGACAGGCGGCCATTATGCTTTTATCACTATTAACATCGTTATGTACTATCAAATCCTTCACGCAGCTGGCTACTTACAAGTTTCTGTAAAATTGCGCTTCTGCAAGATATCATTTTTTTTTTTTTTCTTCTTTATTATTGACAATTCAAGGTCACGCACAAAACTATAGCAATTTCAAACAAAAAATACTATACGTCACAACGAGGCCTTGTTTTTTCATTGTCCTATGTTAACATTGTACTCAGAATCTGTCTGTAGGCGCCTGTTTTCGTGTGCCGACTCATTACGTAAGCAAACTATCGGTTCTAGGAGAAATGTAAAAAAAATTCAAAGTCGTATATAGAAATCAAACGAATCCAACATAGAAATTGCTACTGTCCGTTACTATAGCATATAACTACTATATATTATATATTATAGTATACGTAACTAAGAAGACCAAAGCGTCTGACACGTTGATCGACATTTATTACAAGCAGCCATATACATAGGTCGTTTTGTCTTAAGGACGAGACACGAATAATGAATCTTCGTTTGGCTGAGAATTATTTTCTCGGCGTGTCTATGTAGCCGCGCGTTATATATAAAAACGACGCCGGTGTCGGGCGCCGTCATCCCTTTTCGCCGTATCGATCGGTAACCCGGTTTCCCGCGTGCTGCACCATAAATCGGTGCAAAGTCCGACGATTGCTTTCCATCGTACATTCAATTAATTAACGCGCGAACTATCGCGCCAATTAGCAAAGCAATGCCCTCGGTAGAAATTTTCCGCTTTCCGACTATGCCGACGACTAGAGACCGTCGAACCAAACCGAATGGTGTAATAATCGTAATTCATATAAAGGACTATCGATAAAATATTTTTAATTTTTTTCCTAGCAAACCCATGAACAATGTTAATAAAATACTTTTATTTCATCTTGTTTCAATAAAATTATTCATTTTAAACCTGTTCCTGATTCACGATCGGATTCTCAACGAACTACGAAGCGGCTACGGCTTTATGTACCTATAGATAATGCGTCCTCATGTTACTTCAAGGTTCCATAATCTATCTAACCATTCCTCGTGTGTAAACATACCGATCAGAGTCCTTAGGCACTGTACACACTGTTAAGTGGAACAGGTGTTAACGAAGAAATTTTCTAAAAGCCAAACTTTACAAAGACTTGAATATTTGCCTATAAAAGTTAGAAAATTTAATATCTCATTGTATATTATACGGAGCTCGAAAAAAAAAATAATTCATTACGCAAGAATGACTTATGAAAATGTCAAAATTGAATTTCTCATAGTAGTAAGTGCGTATAACCCAGTATAGGCGCGTTATCATTAATATAAATCATAAATGACCGTGCTGGTGATTATTGACGATCATTCGACGATGCTATCGCGTTTCGTTAGGCAGTTTCACTAGGAGGACTATATGCACGTGAGACACGCGTGGATGACTTTTTTTTCGGAATAATATCACTCGATGAGAACGTGTCTTTATATGCACCGCTTAAGGAGTAAAAGAAAACGAGAGATTGACATTAGTAACGATATTACATTGTTTACTTATATATTTAATACTACAATATAGACATATGACAAAATGTAGTCAGAGAGCGACAAACGCGCCACATGTGTTATACTTTTATTCAATGTTTGAATTTAAGTTTTCTTGTTTTTTTAAAGGCCACTGAGTCTAGAAGGCTGTTTGCTATGACGACAGGGGCTCGCAGCAGTAGACGCACTTACTACAGTTTTGATAAGAACACAGACAGAAGATGCGTGCCTAACGAAAGTGTGCGACCGACAGTGATATATAGAGGACGGCAAAGATGCCTATAAATATTGTGTATATAAATATGACGCTTGTTCGCATTAGCACGAAGCTATCGAGGACGCGTATTATACGCGTCTCAAGACATTCTTATTCTTTTACTTATTCTTGCCAACGATTGGGAAAATGCTCGGTTTGACGCGCGAGAAGCCTCTTGGATGCATTCACTGCACGAACGATATAATTTGTTTGTCTACGTTCCATAAAAAGCGTGCCTCCAATCTCTTGTGCCGTATTCACATGTAGAGTTTAACGTATAGGGTGACAGGTTAGGTTAGCTTCTGTAGGTAAGGTAGAGACAGCTTTCTCGGGAAGCACATAGACTCGTATAAAATGGCTACTGATTACTCGTTTCTCATGGACTACAAATTTATTCTGACATACCGTAACTTTATACGCGAGTAGCCAGTGCGATTAACCGCTGTTTGTACTGCGCTACTTGATCTTTGATAACCTGCGTAAACATTCGAAAGTTCAAGCTTACCGAAAGAATTCTCGTGGTAAATCGGCGTTTGTGATTGCCGCATGTACGTATATTGCATGTATACGTATTATTCATATCTAACGTGCTTCGTGATACGAATAGGCTAAGACCAGTGGGCTACCTTGAAGATTTTATTAATATTTACGTCTGTCACGGTTCTTTCAACATTATTTTCGTCCAATTTATTCCTCGCGTTTGGAGTTGATATAACGTTCGTGACCACTGTATCACATTTGCCTGCGCTTGTACAAAGCTTTCACTTATCTCTTGTGCTATTACATTTTTCATATCAACTACAAAGGCATACCCTATATGATTTTTTAAACGAAAATTTTTAATACATTATTGCCTAAAATTTAATTTTATTCTATTAAAGTAGCTTTTTCACATTTGTGGCTATTGTCTTTATTTATACGCAATGAATGGGGCTACAAATGGATCAATCGAATGGACAGATATGGTAATAAGGTGATCAAAATGGTTACTCTATATTCTATACGGTATTCCTTGGGCATGGTTTTTTTTTTCTCGTGGATTAATAAGATTTTATGCATTTTTTTTGTTTGTTACGTCAAATTCAATGATTAATTCTTTTATTATTCCACCATTCGTACGCAGTATAGTTAATCTTCTATCTTTATAACAATATAGCCGTATGTTATCTCGAATGACGTCGATGTTGAGAACCACGGTGATAGTAGGACGTCTACCTAGCGATAAGTCTCTATTTTTGAAGTTCTTAAGACCAATCGAAGAGGAGGAACATTACGTCAGTGTGTAAGAGAGAGAGAGAGAGAGGGGAGAGAAAAAAGAGAGAAAGCAAAAGGACGCGCGGGCGCGCTAAACAATTTGTATACGAGCAATCGACTTCTTTTCATAATTCTAAAGTCGAGTACACATGAAACCCATGGGTTTTGAGAGTTTAGGTCTAATTGACCATGGGACACTCTATATAGATATACACGTCATTGGTCAACCATTCATGTTGTCATCACGCGTCAGACGTCACGGGTGTTGTTTACACGTTTGAAGTACGAACGGCCACGTGTTGCGTGAACGCTTGCGCAATAATCATAATGCCTATTTCACATGAAAAAGAAAAAATATTTCATCTAAGCGATTAAGAAAAAATATTTAATCTAAGCGAAGAAGCGATTACACTGCTAGCTAATCACTATACGGTCTATTAGCGTTCCTCAATTATAGAAAATCGCTTTTTACTTTAACGCGTCTCCACGAATCATGGAAAATATCGCCACGTGTCTTAAATGTTCTGATATATTAACAAATTTTTTTTTTAATAGAAAATCACAGTAGCAACAGGCGTTATTGTGTTCAATCTAAAAATGTATGGGATTCGTCATTTTTTTTTTTTCTCCACCAATAACGCTCGAGTCACTTATACGGACATTTTCGCGATTCCTGAAGTCACTGGGGCCTTTTATTGTTATTACGGAGGGTCGAATGGGGCTGGATAAGGCTGACTACCGAATAACAGTTAGCCGATGTTTAAAGAGTGTGTAATAGCTACGATAAATAAGCAAAGTCAGGTCATTGTCCACGCGTAAAAGTGATTTACGTTAAACGAGCCGTGAGAGGCACTGGACGACTCGTATTATGCGTATGCGCATATGCCTATTATACATACGCTCCAAGTATAATCGTAACGAACGAGACGAGAGGGCAAAATGGAATATATTATATGGATGAATGTTAATACACGTTCGATCGAACTGGCTGCGTAGAGACGGGCGCCTAATTAAAATTAATCAACAGGACAGACCGGTATAATCCGGTAAAAATTGATTTCTCTATCCATCTACAAGGAAGGTCAACGGGGCACCTGAAGTTCCATGACGTTCCTGCACTCTTCGTATTGTTCTGCATTGCACGATGCACTTGCTGAGTCATCCTCGTGATGCACTGTACTGTCCTACCTCACCCACCTGATCCCCTCCTTTGCTTCTACTCTGTCTCTCTCTCTTTCTCTCTCTCTCTCTCTCACGCAAATCCCATCGCATCATTACCATCTATCCTGATCAGACGTAACATTATGGGGAAGTCTAAAGTCATTTTCTTCCTCTAGCATGACACTCGATCACATCAAGGGCAGGACGGACAGGCGAATGCCAAAACCAGGGAATTGGGACAAATATTGTTTTTTTTCTTCCTTATTTTAATTTTTGTATAAAGACTGTTTTTATCGTTCCTTCGGTCGGATGCACTTTCTGCATTGTTATTACGCGCTTTGCGCATTCGTGGCGGAGATTGCGTCTATATGTGAAATTCTACTTTGGCCTTCGGATTCACTTGTCAGGATCATAATTCGCGGTTGTTGTGTATCTCCTTTCACGGTCAAACCTTTATATCGTTCTTATGCATCTTGCATGTACACGTCCGCATGTGTAACGTCATTTACGTATATCGGTACGACGATCACGGTGCTAAACAATTGTCAGGTTTTTCACTCGAGCGATTTCTCCTATTTGTTTATCGCGATATCATTACCGAGGTTAACCACTTAACCTGGCATTTAATCAGCGGTCGCGCGGGCCCAAACGTGCAAAACAATTATGGGCCGCGGATACTGCAGAGACGCGATTACCGGTTAAAAGTGGTTGAGCACCGAGTCATCGTTTCACGGCTTGACAATCGGATAGATCCTTAGATATAGTTTTGCTGCACTACGTAGACATCTAACTATCGATATCGACGATCGATCCATGTTTATTGATTTAGATCGATACATCGCTGCTGCTTTATACCTATGTATACGTGATTATCAAGAAACTCTACATCGTAAAATCTATAGCTGCTGCTCTGAGCTTGTAACGTGACGTTGGCTGACATCGCGCTTAACCATTTTAATTATCCCGCGTTACCTGCATGCTAATTAATTATGCCACGTGTAATTATCTAATAACGTTAACCAGGGTTTCTCAACCCGAGGATCCACACTGATCTTACGTATATCAATTGATATATATGACGTAAAATATTCGACGGTTCATGATCTATCAACTGATATATCATATCGATACTCGGTCACCTTGTACCACGGTTTCGCTCTCTTTCCCGGAATATCGTTCAATCCCAATCTTCTAAGAATCGAATTCCAATGATCATTAAAAACGCAGTCATTCGTTTTATTCCAGATTCCAGCTAACTTTCCCGCGCTGACTTCTCACTCGTTAACTCTGATCCTAGTAATATCTACAGTATCTGAATTCATATGCTGATCATACATTTTCATTCGCCACGATGATTCATGACTGGTAAACATTATGTCTATATGCGCTCGGACAATACTTGATCGCGTGATTATCGTAATGTGCATTTTAGCCTGTCATGGCTGCTAACCTCCTATGGACCAGCTATGATAATCCATAGTATAAGGTATGTTATATATATATATAGAGGCTAATTCACCATTGTCATGTTTTGACGTCATCTTCGTAGCCTCTTATGCTCTTATAACCTTTTAAAAGTGGTATTTACTATCATTGAACAATTTCAAGTGTCTGTTTACGATATCTCAATAATAATAATAATGAATAATAATAAATCTTCGTCTCGTCACAACATTCCCGACACAGATGATTAATTAATTACTAAAGACGTACTCGGACGTCGACTTTCTTCCTTAATCTCACCTAGGCCCCTCCCCATCACTCTCTCTCTCTCTCTCTCTCTCTCTCTCTCTCTCTCTTCCTCTTTCATTTTATTCATTCTACGCAGACATTTGCATGCAATATTCGAATGCAGAGTAGCATCTTCGTCCTGGGTGCACCTTGTGCATCAGTTCAAGGTTGGTTAGTTTCGCTCCCGATATACGAGTAGTCCGACTGACAAAGCGAATGGATGACATCAAAAAAGAGAAAAAGAAAATGGGCTGATACTGGCGCTGCGCATTTTCGTGGATTCTTGAGAAATGTCGTTAAGCATTATCGATTGTTCTCGATGATGAGTTTCCTGTCTACGTGAATCGTCGTTCTGGGAATATCGATCGTTATCGGTGATCGTTAAGGACGATATTGCCTGGGGAAAGACACGTATCGTATTTTGAATGAACTTTGACCCTTGCGAGCTCTCATCTCTCCACTACTAATTTATAGACGAGGCTCAACTAATACGAGAAACATTTCTAAAAAGGAATTATATATTGATATATATGCAAATTTTTACTTGGGATTGACCAATCGTATACCAACAGATGATCACTAGATTGTCTAATCGAGTCCTCGATCGTGATACTTTAAGACGGCCCTGAATGCACATTGAAATTATCATGACTTCCTCGAAATCAAAACAGGCGAGTTGAGCGACGTCGTCGGTCACGTTTATTATTTATAGAATGCTCGCCCACTCTAATCGTCCCCGGGGCCAATGGCCATGTTTACAGATATATATATATAATTGTCGCGGGGTCAGGGGGACTTTGTGTATGGGAGAAAGACAGAGAGAGAGAGAGAGAGAGAGGGGGGGTGGGGTGGGGTGGGGGGGACAGAGTGAGAGGAAGAGACAAGCAAAGTCTGATATAATCTAAAATATAGCAGGTGAGAATAATTGGGATTTTTTTTTAGTTCTCTCTTTACAACCGTGTTACGTTGCCTGAGGTAGTTTGAAATTTTATCATCGAGTCTTGTAGCCGTAAGAGACATTATTTTTGGCTGATATTAAAAAAGTTCGTAATGGTTACAGTGTCCCTCGATACCACATCTCAGAATTCTTTTTTTTTTCATATTAGAAGCACTGGGTATAAACTACGTTTGTTAAAAAATGAACAATTAAAGAAATAGTGCCGTTTAACGGTCTGCTGGATCGCATCTCTTTGATTTTTTTTTTATTAACACTACGCACAATCGAAAGGAGTTATTCGCGTGGGAAGAACTTCGTAACGTTACCGTTACAGCGTAACTTATCTGACTTGGCGTGAAGTGTATACATATATATATGTTCAACGTATAAGAACGCAAATTCATCTTTCATTGCGAAACGACACTACACCAAACACATCGTAAATATTTTTGCGATAGCAAAGCACTGGAGTTTTCGTAAAGACAATTTAAAATTCGCGCGAAAATTTCCGTATGCTAAGCGCGTCCAAGGGTACACGGATGGTCGAGACCGGTCGGACCTTTCTTCGCGGAAAAACAGTTTCTTGAAAAACATAAGGTAACTCTCCCCCGCGACGTCAGAGGACAGAGGCCGAAGGATGGGATCGAAACTGGCAGCCAAGGAAAAAAGATCAAAGGTCGCCATAGCGTCGAGACGCGACTGAGAATGTCGAGCAGTCGTAGGAGCGTCTTGCTGTCATGGACACGAAAACTGTGCCATACTAAAACATTTTTCCTATCTGCTTTACCTACTCGAGAACGGGACATCTTCGATGAATGAGTGGCCATGTTTATAAGTATCAAATTCCAATGATTATTCAAGGATATAAGCACGGCTTAAAAAGGTGAATATTAATTTAGTATTGCTCAGACGACATACCCAAGTGACTACGCAGCCTTGCAGTGTCAATCTTAGAAGTTTATATTGTGATCGACGGAGTCATCGAGCGCAAAGGCAACATAGTAGTCCGTGTGTATACGATAATGGTGCCTGACGCGCGCTCTATTTGCCTACCTTATTATGAACATTTAAAGGGAATATCTAGTTAAGCACACAGGACGACGCGCAAAATGACGTTGTGGGTGGCTCTGGATAGTTTGTATATCGGTATATTAGGTTGGCATTAGTGGTAGCAACGGTATGAGATAGCCCGGCAATAATTAGCTTTTGAGTGGTTGCTTGCCTGGACGTAAATACAGCAGCAGAAAGAGAGCCTATGGATCGAAGAGTGGGGAAGATGTCAGAGACAGCTGTACGTACGTATAATGTGAGTGGTGGGGATGCTGTTGCTTTTCGGGGTGTCGGAGTGGGGACTATTTACTCGCTATTCACTATTGGATCGACGTTGAGCACCAGTTTGCGCCAGGCGCTTCGACGTGTGGGTTCTTTGTGTTATTTTTTTTTGGCAAACTCTGTGTTATGTGTCACGATAATTAGGTATACATAATCGTTTTAACCTGATACTGTTCAATGACACGTGTCTAAATAACGTTCGTATCCACTGGGTGACACCTTTTTAATACAGAAATCGGCAAAATGGTGCGCGCTCGTGGCTATCTTTTCACGCTCTGTCTGCGTCTCTTGCGCGAAGGTTGAAAGAGTGCGCGTTTACAAGAGAGCGTATATTTTGCGCTTGAAAACATCAATCGCGAGGACGCGATGCGACATCTTTTATTGTCGTCCACGAAGTAATTGCAGTTACGGATATATATCGGTATACGGGACAGTATACGCACTATTAACTGGTATGTACGTATGTGTATAAGTTGTCAAGGCGGGAAAAAGAGTTTCGGGATTATTTGCTGTGAATCGTCATTAGTAGTGATTAAACTTATAAGGCTGAGCATTGAATGGCACCCGATTTCGAAAAGAAGAGGGAGCTGAGGAGAGCTGGTGCAGAGATTGCTCCTGGATTTGGCACCCTTGCCGGCGCTGAAGGGATGCTTTTACTAAGGTGCTCTGCTAACCCCTTCTCAGATTACTACAGACACGGTAATGCATTTTGTCGTTATCCCTTACTTTAGATACCACAAAATGTCAATGGCGATCCCTTCTTCCACGACCACCTGTTGTTCCACCCCGAAGCTCCAAGCGTATTTACAAATAAACTCGTGGTCGAATCATTACCTCATCCACTTGATATCTCCAAGTCGACCAACTTCACTCTCCATTTTTACTCTCAACTTCAATCAATTTTACGGAAGCGAGCATTAGTCTTAGCTTATGGTGATTCTTCGGTTATCGCATAAGAATACAAATTTTTGCTGAATGCGTCGCCACGACGGACGACGTCAGCCTAGAAGTGCTGGCTTATCGGGCGTCCAATCAAATTCTGTCATAGATCATAGTTCTCTAGATTGTTGATGTACTCAGCGATGCATTCGTGGAAACTAGCTTAGAGCCTCGGTAGGGATGTCTATCTATCGTACATGCGACAGACTGCCTTAGTGTTCAGTAGTGCATTTGAAAACGTCACATAAATCATCGTCGTCGATTACTATTGTTATCGAAGGATCGTGACAAGGTATTGCTAGGAAATTTTAGTAAAACGTATCTCTTGTGCGATGAGCACCGCTCGTAAAGCAAAACAGCTGATGCGCCTCAAGGTAGTTGTCGCTCTGTCTGTAATTGCCGCCTCCTTTGCGTTTGTCGTCTCCGACAGTTATATCTTTTTTTTTTTTTTATAATTTTTTTTCTTCCCCTTTTCTCATGAACGTATCATACCGGTTCGAGCGAGTTTCCTTGCCGATCGACGACGTCCTTGCACGCAATCTTGCCGCTAAGAGAAAAGCGACAGAGATCAAAGTTCACTAGCGAAAAAGCTTTCGACCGCTTGAATTCCGTGTTACTGGAATTATTATTACTACGCGTTCTCCTGGAGTATATGCGCACGAGATATCAATGCCGATAGATGATCCTTCACTTGGAGAGTCGCCCTATAGAATTTCCCCCAGTAGTCACATAAATATTCGTCCATTAAATGACCGATTGCAGTATCGGCGTCCTTTATTAAAACGTATTAACGAGAAACGACGGAATTTTCTCTTTGCCAGCGGCAAAATTCCCAAGCTATATCCGATAAAATCGTGCCTTTTAGTGCGGCTATGCCAACGATCCTTCACGGAAAGGTTCTTGGTGGCCAGGCTGTTGTGCCTGACATTCGAAAGTTTTCGGGCAGTGCATAAATACATGTCTATATATATATTGCTGTAATACTCTGAATAGGCGGCATAACATATACACTTTGTCCATATTTATATAGTGCATCCTTATCACGTTGGTTACTAATGATCGATCTGGATTCGGTTCCGTTTGGAACGATGACGAAATTTTTGTGTGGGAGAAAAACGAAGATGCGCATTGTCTGTTGTTTTCAGAAATTTAACAATTAGGAGTGCGTGTGCTTTGGCCTCCGTTCATTCTCGCTCGTGTTATCTCGGATATTGAAGTAGGCTATCAGTGATGCCATTAGGTATACACAGAGACTACCGTGTAAGATACACACGAGTCTGGTGTATGCTATCTCAAGAGTCCAAGGGCCTTTGGGAATCGGAAAATATTGATAATTCGAGCGACAATCAAATTCTTTTATACTGTAAAAATAAGTAGTGTCGCTACTCCATTCTTAAAATCGATCGTTTCTCTATGCTTGAAAGTTTAAAGAAAAAATACAGCGGTGCGTATAAAGGATCGTTTGAGTGAAGATCGAGAATAAAAAGCAGAATGGTGGTAGGATTTGAACCGGTTTCTTGTGGCGCGAATTCCAGTCAGAAAAAAAAATCGCAGATCGATCACCGATGACGTAGACATCAACGGGTATCAGTATTGAATTTCCCTTTTTTTTTTTTTTTTCTTAGCATCAAAACTTTGTATTTGTAAATTTTATGTACTGAATAGACGGGAGGTTGATTTTACGAGATATTATCTCTTTGAGAATCTCTTGGAAGCGACGACATCATAACGATTACCTTGTTGTATTTTGACGAGAATTCCAATAATTGATTATCATCGACAGACCCATTTAAATATTTGTATATTACAGATATCACGTGTTTTTGTCACAAACGATATATAGTATCTTTCGAACAGTCTCTTGTTCTTTTTTTTTCTCGAATTTTCTTATCAAATTTTTGGACAATGCCCTTTTTTGCTTGTTATTCTCTCGCAACGACAAGCGCTGTTTCTACTGCAAGGAAGATCGCTAATATAATTGCTCACCGCTTTAGACACCGGTATTGAAAGAGACGCGATAGGATGAGACAATATTGTACGAGGCTTGGTTACGGTCTCTTCTTTGCCGTGCGTCCTATCGCCTACTACATAGCGAGAAGAGGCCATTGATAATTATCAAGAGAAAATACAATCAGCAAACATGCTCCCTCTTGCCAATAGCGTTATAAGTTAGCACGGCGGATGCAATATTTATCGTGCGCGTTATCATTGTGCTTGCGCGAATACACCGAACTGGATAAGAGGAGGAGGAGGAGGAGGATGCGTCGAGACTCCCTTTGAAAAACAACCAGAAGCAGACAGATGCCTGTCGCTGATATTTTGCGCATCAGAACTGCATGGAACGGAAAAAAAGTGCATTGACCCAGAAAAATTGTATCTCTCAAAATCTCCCACAAAAAGATAACCCCTTCGAGTCTCATCATTATTGGGGAGTGTCTGAAAGATCGATAGTCGGCCATTTGTATATAGACTTTTTCTTTTTTTTTTTTTAAATCATTGCGATTTACAATGTGCAATGTTGAAGAGTGCAAGAGTGCAACTGTCGAGATAGATACGGGTAAACTCGGCGTGGGTCGTTGACATCGTCTTGTGATTTTCCTCGCGTATTCTCCCATAGATGCATCGACACCTGCATAGGCGCATGCGCCTATTACGTTGTAGCACTCAACCCCCTGGTGTCAACCCCCGCGCCACTAGTTGCGTAGCGATTGCAACTTCATCCCCTCCTCCCCCTCCACCACCCTTCATACACGCAATTATCCCAGCCAGTATAGTCGAGCCTTTCTATAGATAGAATCTCCTCAACGCCTTCTCTTATGCCTCTGTGCTTTTCTCAGTTCGCCATTGCTATTCCTGTTGTAAGTATGAAGTCCCGTATTGTCCTACAGGTAGAAATTTGCAGTTGTCCATTTACTTGGGATCGTTGAGATTATGATTTTGGGGGGTACTGTGAGTGGGAGGGGCGGGACGGGGACGGGGGTGGTGGTGGTGGTGGTGGTGGGAGGAATTTTGTTGAAAAATATATTTACATACATGCTCTGTTCGTAAGGGATGGTTTTATTTACATTGGTTGACTCGCTTCAATACTGACGAAGAAAATGAATTAACAACGATAATAACTCTTTCGATGATAATTTAAAATAAGCTCGTTTAAATGCTGCATGCATTGTTTATGTATACGATGCATACGCTTAATTGGTTTTTACGTCACAACAGCGATGTAATGTATTCCAGAATTAATGATTGTCGGATATTTTGTATCGTTTCGGGTTGACTACCCCTTTGAAAAACATCGGAAAGGCCCCTCGCGCCGTATAGAAGTTCCTTCATGAATATTTGTCGTGTTATTCAATGTTTCGCGTAAATTCGCAAGTTCTCGCGTTCCTTTTAATACAAGACACGTGCGAGAGGCGGGAAAAGAGAGAGAGAGAGAAATTGGAGGCGTACGTATCGGTTCGTGTGGATTTCACGTAAACGACGAAACGTGGCGTAAGAAGAGAAGCGAAAAGAAATGGAAAAAACAAGAATGAAAAGGTATTGTAACGCCGCCATTCATTTTTCGTGTCTCTTTCTTTTCAATTAACTCGTTCGCACTGGTTTCTATTGCTGTATACTTGTAAGATTTCCTTGCGTGTCTCCGAGTCTCCTCTTTGTCGCCGCGACTTCGTTTCGTCCGTCATTCACAGTCGCGCGAGCGACTAAATTTCGGCAGTCATTCGCATATTCTCAAATCGCAATCTACACACTGGCGACGTTTACAATAGAGAACGACACGGTCTTGTAAAGTGGTCGCGAAAAATATTCAGTAGGATTTTCATTCTTACCATGGCCCACTGACACATACGCTTGAGATTTATAGTTTTTTTTTTCTTTTTTTTCCCAAATAAATACGCGTCCACGACCGGTACGCGTCGTTACATGAGCACATCTTCGAGTCTCGTGAGTATTTATTGTATACATGTAGCCACCTGCAGACTGTAAGAAAAAAGAATATAATTTGTTTTTTACTTTTTACTTGCAACAGGGACCTTACGTTTGGGTGAAACGAGAATACTTGCAAGTTTGATATCTAAATCAATAACCTTATAGGCAAAGAATTGCGTGGGTGCGTATATATATATGGATATATGTTGTGTAAGATGGCGAACACCGATATTACATACATTATAGATGTCATTTGTACGCAAGTATGTCTATTGATTGAACGAATAAGTGGGAGCGCGCGATAATCGAATCAGCGAGTGATTGATATTTGTAAGCGAATTTGAAAAGAGATAATAAACGAATAAAAAAATAAATGCTAATGTTGTATATGTTGGTTTTACTTAATTCTTGTTCTCCATAGATGAGACTTGTTTCTTTCGAATTTTCGTCGACTCTTGCCTAACGGTGGACGTCAATGACTTGCATTCGGTCAATGCCGAAAAACAAAATTATTCCCGGGCGTGCAGGTCACCACGCATGTCATGTATGTCACGTTTTTACCGTGAACCGGTCGCTTAAAATACAGTCAGGACCTTTTGAAAGGTACGTCACGGATCCAAGCAATTTTCAACTACTGCACTGATATAACGAAATTTCTGCCAAACTTTTACTTCTCAGTGGCCTAGTCCCGTATATAAAGTGGATGTAGGACTTGTACCAGTTTGACCGGTCACGCGAATGCTGTTCTGGTGTGTTATTTTGTTGAATTGAAATACGTCCTTTCGTGAGGATTCTTCCGCGATGATCCTGACCTATCCATCCTCGATAACCAGTCGTCCATGAAGCTTTCTCATATATATTTGTGAGAAAAAGAATGAGAGATAGATGGATGAACCATGGCCAAGTGGTTAGCTTCGCGGATTTCGATCAAAGGGATCGGGGTGTGCTTATTGATATTTGCAGTTTTTTTTTTTTTTTTTTTTTAGTAAAACCTAAGGGAATTGGATTTCCGCTTTGTCGTAGGTCTACGTAAATCGGCTTAATAATTAAGAAAGAGACAGTTACTGGCAGTTGCTCCAATAATGAAGAGTAAGCCGATTATCCAGACTGACAACAAGAGAGAGAGAAAATAGAGGCATTTAGTCACTACATGTTTTCCTTGAATTCCTTTGTTGGCCGTCGGCCTGTGTACTTTCGTTGAAAATGATAAACGATCTTACTTACTTTGCTTAAGTAGACGTGTAGAAAAATTGACCAATCAATTTTGTGTATCTTCAATGTTTCAGGTAGCATTGCAGGTGGCACGTTGTCCGCGGTGACAGAAACGATCGCAGGAGCTTCTTTGTTGTCCGGCAGTCGAACCCATTCGAACCGGAGGATTAATCGTTCTCGTCAGCAACAGGCACATCAAGCGCAGCCACAGCAACAACAGCAACGCAGAATTCCATTAATCTCCTTGAGGCACGGTGCCGCGGGCCGAAATTCGGATGAGATCGGGCCCAGGGCCTCTTCGGGCCAAGAGGTCTGCGACAACTCTAACGACTCCGGTCTTGGTTTCGAGGAGCGACAACAGCACTTCGGGAACGCAGTTAGTAGATGTACTTACAACGTGGAACACACAATTTTTTGTTGTTTTTGTTTGTCCTGCTTTTTTTGTGATCAATACTGCTGTAGGGGAAGTACTGCGTTTGACGGTCTGAGCACTGCTGTAATCGTTCCTCTATGACATAATTCTCTGGCGACTGATATCATCAGTAACATTGCAAATCTCTTCCTCGTGCTCCGGAACGAGTTGGGTTATCGGCCCATATACTGTTTGTGGCGTAATTTCTGTCATTGATGGTTTTTTTTTTTCGTTGATCTTGCTACAATAGGTGCGATTACTTGACGGTCTGTCGAGTCATGAAATCGCATCGTTTCTCGTTATAGTCAATGATTTGAACTTTCGCATGGCCTTGCTCGGATGTCAGTCGAGTTTGATTTTTGTTATTAGCCGTTTTTTTGTTGTTGTTAATTAATGTAGAATACCATTGATTTCTGTGTGACATATTTTAACTGTCTTTAAGCGTCGAAAGATATGTTGCGAAAATTATTCGTCCCTGTTGGGCACTTTGCTGACGATAGGAACGGTTCAACGGTAGTTGAACCCGGCGTACTTGTTGGCTGATTTATTAAATTGAGCTGACCGCTTCGACTCAATCCGATCAATTGCTTAACAGGCCTGGAACGGTGCTGGGGAGGACGAGTTCAAGAGGAGGAGAATGGACATCAAGCTCGAATCTGAGGACGCGAACTTCGCGTTCCCGGAGGTTGCTCACGCTGTGAACGAGAGCAAGAGTCTTGGCGGTTCAAGAAATACCAGCAACCGTATTGGCACGACAATATCAAGGGCTGGTGCAGGTACAGGCGCTGTAGGAAGGGTCGTTGGAATCACTCGACCTCGTCCAGCAATTGGAATCCTCAGCAAGAGGCCATCCCCGGCTCATCAAGGTCCAGTCACTCTTACGTCGCAGCTTTGTACGTGTCCCTGTAATGAGCAATTTTACACATGCTCTTGAGCGCTCTTCCAGTGCCATAGTTTCAATGAGATTCGACTAACAAGTTTTATTCGTTTTTACACAAGCTGGGATCACTAGATTTTCATAAAATATTCAGACAGGTATAAAAGCCCATTGATTCATCTAGTAACGATGTCTTTCTCTTTTTATATTCTGCTACCACACATGTAGGTAGCGTGTCTAGAGACGGCAAGACCCAACTACAGATCATATGCCAGCCCGAACAACAGCACAGGGCACGATATCAGACTGAGGGTTCACGTGGTGCTGTCAAGGATCGCACGGGCAATGGATTTCCAATAGTGCGTCTTGTCGGTTATGAGAAACCTGCTACGCTTCAAGTTTTTATTGGGACAGATTTGGGACGAGTAGCACCACATATGTTCTATCAGGCGTGTCGCGTCAGTGGAAAGAATTCAACGCCGTGCATCGAGCGCAAGGTCGACGGTACCATCGTCATCGAGGTCGACATGGATCCTGCTAAGGATATGCTCGTCACCTGCGACTGCGTTGGGATTTTGAAGGAACGTAATGTCGACGTGGAGCATAGATTTCCTCAGGAAGCTGGGGTACTCCAGGGACGAAGTAAGAAGAAGTCTACACGTTGTCGTATGGTATTTCGCACTACCATTACACACTCGGATGGTAGTACCGAGACTCTACAGGTGTGCTCGCAGCCGATCGTCTGTAGTAAGTGTTTATTTGAAGAGAAATTAAAGTTTTCATAATATATTATTCACTTCTTCTTTATCGCTTGCAGCTCAGCCACCAGGTATCCCGGAAATTTGTAAGAAATCTTTAACGTCATGTCCGTGTACGGGAGGACTGGAACTGTTTATCCTTGGAAAGAATTTCCTCAAGGACACTCGAGTGGTCTTTCAGCTGGATAACGAGGACTTGTCCAGCAGTATGGAATCGCACTGGGAGTGCGCTGTACTACCGGATAAGGAATTCCTTCAACAGACTCATCTAGTATGTGTAGTTCCTGCGTACAGAAGACAGGATCTGGCTCTGTCCGAAACGGTCAGTGTTAAATTGTACGCTGTATCTTCCGGGAAGACGAGTGAGCCGCACACGTTTCTCTATACGGCAGCCTCCACGCCGCCAGAACCTTCAGTTGGCATAGTTGAACCAACTACGCCTATTTTAACGGCAACGACTAATGATACAGCGCTGACTACGTCTTCTGCTACGGTACCACTTTCTGGTGTAACTTCGAACGGTAGGATTTTGGTAGTTTGGTATCATTCTTGCGAAAGGAGTAGGTTATGATGAGTGTATGATATGACATTTGTTTATTTTATTCTAGCAGCTCTGATACCGCAAACCGTCGCAGGGACTACAAATTTCCTAAGTAGCATTCAGCAACAGCAGCAAGCCCCCGAAAGCCTTAAGAATGATCCAAGTCCACCTCCTGCCGCGCCCACGTCGCAAGTTACTCCTGTCATGATGTGGACGTCTCAGTCTGCTAATTGTCAAAGTCCCTCAGCGGATGTTATGATGCCGCCACCATCGTTAGTTGCAAATCCTCTTTTGAACAGACGATCTTCCTCGAACCTTCAATTGATCCTACCAGATAATCTGAAGACTGAAGTGCTCGATGAGAACAGTCAGAACAGTATGCTGAGTGACAACAGCATGCAGGGTCTTCCTACGTCAACGACTAACGGACCAGCTGGCTCAAGTCCTCTACAATTGGTAGGTGAAAATTCGAGAGAGGCCACGTCAAATATAATCGGCGGTGTTCCGGTCGCAGCTAATAGCTCACCAGCTCAGGACGTTAATCTTCTCGGTGTAGTAGATCTTATTCGAAATCAACATCCTTTAACTTTGGCATCTTCACACCAGGGACCATTTGGTGGTATGCACGAGACGACGCAGGTCAAGGTGCTCAGTCCTCATCATATAAACAAGGACAGTAACGCGGTACTCCCAAGCGAGAGTAGTCCAGGAAGTCTTCAGGGTGCTGGAGTAGTAGATCTTCGCATGAAGCACCAACAGTCTGAATTCAACGCCTTGTCGGGTTTCACTTCCACGCCCGCTGGTCAGAGTCTACCTAATCAAAGTGGCCACAGTATCGAAAAGTATCTCAATCATATTGAATCGAACGTACCATCATCCAAGGAGACAGAGAACCAAGACAGTACGTTCGTGGGTAGGATGCAGCAGAGAGCATCCATAATCGCAACTGGTCGCCAGCAATCGCAGACTCCTAATATCCTTTCCCCAACTCAGGCTACAGTAAAACTAGATGCCCTGGTGAATTCTGCTGCCGAGAGCCATCAAGTCGTCTCACCGATTCAAACTAACACGACCAGTCCCAATGGAATGTTGGGCCACGTATCACCGGTTGCAGAATCTTGTCATCGATCTCAACATGAAACAATATCAAGTCCTCAACAGAATACTAGGACTAGTCCTCCGATTCCAGTGAAGACTATGCTACTGGAGGCTCTCATGTCCACCCCTGCTGTTCAACCTTTGTCAGGGACCAATACCACCGTAACTTCAAGTACACCGCCAGGATCAACCGAACAGACCGCTAATGAGAATCTATTGACTACGATAAATGCTGCACTACTTCCACCGATGCAAGAACCGCCGGTAGTAACTGCAGCAGGGACACCAACGTCACCGGTCAGTGTATCAGCGCACAACCCGCTTCAAGTAAACAGTGAGCCAATTTCAAGATCCACAGAGCACATGCAAATTCAGGCACTTACGCAGCAAGATGTCGTAATGCAGCAACAGGTGCAACAGGTGGAGCAAGTTGTCGCGCAGGCGCAGCAACAGGTCGAACAAGTCGTTGCCCAGGCGCAACAGCAAGCGGTACAGGCTGTACAACAAGCTCAGCAACAGGTAGTACAGCAGGTTGTACAACATGCTCAAGTAGTACAACAAGCTGTGCAGCAAGTTCAAGCAGTGCAGCAGGTTCAAGCGGTTGCTGCGGTACAGCAGGCAGTGCAGCAAGCAACACAAGAGGTTGTTCAGCAAGCTGTTCAGCAAGCTACTCAAGAAGTGGTTCAGCAAGTTCAAGCGGTTCAGCAAGCAGTTCAACAGGCGCAGGCAGCTCAGGCAATGCAACAGGCCGTCCAGCAGGATATCGGTTCGATGCTGAACCAACCCGCTGGATTCGTAGCGGAAGCTAGTTCCGCTCTGGCAAGCGGTGCTGCGCAAGAGCCCTCACAACAGAGACTGACCACAGCAGCTGAGCAGGCTATCAATTCGGTGATTACAAATGCCACTCAAGATATTATAAATAATCGACCCATAACGACAACCACGGCACACGCCATAATAGCTACGAAGAATATATTAAATTCCGTAGCTACCCAAAGTGCCCAACTTATGAATAGCGCCATGGAAGGAATTCTTCCTAAGTCACCATCCCAATCTCAGGGTAGCATTGTAGAACAAGTGACAAGTAAATCTCCACCAGTGGCCTTGCCTGTGGCACCGACCAGACAAAACGTCAGTCCAAGTTTACAGAATCCAACAGCAACCTCGAATGGTCCCTCTGTGAGAAAACCAGAGGATGCTGGTGGCATGTTACCTCAGGAATTAACTTCCATGTCGGAACATGATCTTTTGAGCTACATTAATCCGAGCTGCTTCGATCCCCAAGGTGGCTTTCTTATGTAGTAGTAGCGATCAGATGATGATTCAGCTCATTTGGGGAATGTGCCTGGACTGTTCTGGGTACAGAAGAATCCAAAACCATCCATCCAACGATTATCATTAATCTAAGGTTACTGTCAGTTCGATGTAAATAGCTTTTGTTTCACCGATGGTAACTCGAGGTGGCTAACACGAAGTCCCAAGATATTTGAAAAGAAGGAATGTACCACGTTCAAATTATAAAGTCCATAGAAGGCAGTACGAGTAAATCGAAGAAAAGAAAGTAATCTTTGATTTATACGGAAGTATATGGATAGAAGATAAAAAAATGGTCGCCAAGATTGGAGTCGAATCTACAAAAAGAGATTTTCATAAAACAGAGGATGTACGAAAGCACTCTAGCCCTTAAAAAGAATGAGAGACACTGCTGCGGCTAAAGTGAGACGGGCGCGAACGTGCGCGACAATTAGATATTCTTACGTTTTTGTCTACGAGTAAACAAATTCATTGATAATTCATTAATTTATCTTCTTCAGTGGCAGGGCAAACAGGTATTCCTTTCCCCATGGAAAATATCTCGAGAATTGATTTCATATGACATGTCTCTGTGAAACTGAATTATTATTGTTCTTTAGTTCTCCTGTTATTTTTTTCTGCTTAGCTTCTACGAAATCATTTTATTGTTTCTTTTTATCTTACTATGCTTTACCTTAACGCTTAACGACGTACTGACCCCACTCAAAGGAAAAATTTTTAATGGTATAAATATAAATATATATAGAGAGAGAGAGAGAGTAAAGGAAAAAGAAATAGAAAGATGTAGAAAAAGAAAGAACATGCGAAAGAAGCCATGGAATTGAGTGTAGCCAATTTATACTAATTGTACATTAAGGTATGACACTGTGAATTATCGATAATTTTTTTTGACTTGATTTCATTAAACGCAATGAATCATTTTGTTGTTTGACTTTGTTTATTAAGTTACTTTAAGTTTTAATTTGTATCTTATATATTGTTTAATAATGAATTTGTTGTTAATTAGTACTGATAATACAGAGAAATTATGTGATTATGTTGATGTTATCGACTACTAGTAAAGGAATAAAGGATATGACAGAGATTATATTATATGAAGATGAGCAGAGTAGTAAATGAAAGTATATATATCGTAACAGAAATATAAAACAAAAATATATAAATATATATTTTTTACGTTTACCCAAAGAAAGAAATACATTCAGATATAAATGTAAAAGTGAGCTTACTACAAAAATCTTATAGCAAGATCCATTCAAGTGCATTTTCAGCATCGAAGGAGACATCTCAATATAAAACTAGCACTTTTTGTTAAAGGCTAGGGTTACTAAGCATTACCTTCTTCTACTACCATTATTCTACTACCAATTATTACTATTATTACTACAATATTATTAATACCATTACAACAACCACCACGACTACTACGATTAAGAGTATGAATACTCTCCAAGGTTATCTAGTAGCAAAGACAGATTTTATATGAAGATATTAATACATCTATTATCATGAGCTACCTTTATATATATTTTATATCTATTATATGAGTATATTGTTATGTCAATGTAATACACCGAACATACAGGCATGTGTATATTCATATATTCATGTGCCGCAGGCCAAAAGTGTATATTATATATAAAGAACACAGAATCACCTACCAATATCCGATGTTGCATTACTGAATAACAAATTCATTCAAAAAATATGCTATCTATATCAAAGATATCTACATTTATTCTACACATTGCACACACCATAGTGTACAGAGCTTACTTTCGAAAAAAGTCTCATAAGCATGTACTATCATCGTTACTTCTATAAGCCTGAATAAATGTTTCACAGCAATTCTTCTTCTTTGCATAAAATCATGACAACACGTTGATCCGGATCAGCCTTGATCCGATTGAAAATAATTTGTCGATTTATTGAAAGGAATTTGTCCGCTCTGTATTTCGATGTAGACGAGCAAATATAGTGTTTTCTTTAAATTCACGATCGTCGAGCATGATGCAAGAGTATGAAATGTTTAATAAGCATAAAGTAGTAAGGATACGAGTATAACGACGTAAACGGTTACATAATATTTTTAACGTTACGCAATCGAGCATATTAATTTTTCTCAATTGCTCGAAAACCAGGCACCCTTTT
>JARPRG010000363.1:298064-325452 GCA_031001745.1 Hartigia nigra
GGTTACATAATATTTTTAACGTTACGCAATCGAGCATATTAATTTTTCTCAATTGCTCGAAAACCAGGCACCCTTTTCCCCACGTACTTTGCGCTCTTTGAGCAACTTCTCAAGGTGATGACGTACATTTACAGCAGCTGCGTCCCATAGATTTTCTGGAGTCTCCTACAATACGAAAACAATATATTATCAAAATATAAATTTATATGATTATACAAAGAAAAAAAAAAGAGAGAAATACGCATATATCGTGTAGTTCAATACCGCGTATATACGTCGCACTATATCCATTTCAGATAACGAATTGGTAGTTCCATATTCTTGGAGAACCGTCAGGATTTGATTTTCCCTTTCCTGACGATGTTTGATGTAATATTGAATACGTGGTACAGGAGTCTCAATGACTGGTCCATGTCCCGAATAAATGACCGTCGGAGTCATCTGCAAGATCTTCTCCAGAGACAACATATAGTCGTGTAAGTCTTCAAAGACGGCTGTACCCTCGCCTAATATACAGTCACCGCTAAATAATACATTCTTCTCCAGGAATGTTAGGCATGCATGATCCGTAGTGTGACCAGGAGTATGGAGAACCTGAAGCTTAGCACCGTCGACCTCGAAGATTTGACCATCCTTCATACTACGCCATTCAACCGAGTAGGACTCTTCCTGACCGTCATTCTCACGGTCTTCTAAGGATCTTGGTAGTTTCCAGACAGTGGGTAATTTCTCTCGAAGATTTCGAGATTCCAATAATTTCTCTACCGACTTAACACCGCCGATATGATCGTGATGCCAGTGGGTAATGATTAAATGTTCTATCGTAGCATCCTCTTCGTCCAGGACCTTCTTCAGGAGTTTAGTATACTCGCTCGCGGTTTCGGCATCGCCGGTGTCTATCAGAATTCGCCTGAAACAGTACTTACTCAATATTACTGAGCATTTTGGTAAAAGTCACTCGTTTACGAGAATAGTGATCGTGTTACGGTTTAGTAATAAGTCACCTGAGTCCTGTGCCAATGAGGTACGTATTGGTACCCTGAAGCGTCATGGGACCAGGATTACATCCCAGAATACGTATTACACTATTGGATAATTTCGACACAAGCGGAATAGCCGTGAGTGACGACATACTTCGTCTATTCACATAACCTTACGTGCTGACTCGTGATTCGGATAGATAAGTATAAGTATAAGTAAATTATAATCATGTATAGGCACAAGAATTACGTAACGTGAAATGCCTCGCACGTTTTGTCATTTAAACTTATTGTTTTTAAAATAATATCCATAGAATGGAATCATGGAGTTTGGATGGAGGACATATTGTTTTTGTACACATTGTTAATGTCAATAAATAATTTCTTTTACTAATTTTTAATGATTTAATATGTTACATAAAATAACAATAAATAATATACTCGGTATTGGCGATTGAGAATAATCACTCACTTTGTACTGTATACAGGTTGCGCATAGTCTGCTGGATGTATATAATGGGTGCGTTCTGACATTCGCTTAAAATCCTGTAAGTGTGGTTGTGTCTCACTCTGTTGCATGCAGGTAAGGAGGGATACAACCATACTCGTAGTACTGGCAGTGAATATCGGAACGCACCTAATGTTACTACGTTTACGCGGCCGTTTTAATTTGGTACTGACAGAAGGTACTGATCTAAAGGAATTGGTCAATCTTAAATATTTCTTAGAGTAGAATCGTCTGTAATTTGTCATTAGATCAGTATTAATTAAGGCTAATGAAAACAGCTGTGTAAACGTAGCGTATAATATTGTAATATAATATGAAAAGAGGTGTGCAAGTTAGGTAGACCAAATTTCAACTCGTTCTTCGTACAAACGGCATTGGAATGTCGCCTTACATATTGGAAAATAAGCCATGGAAACAAACAATTTTATGACTGCGTTTTTACAAAGAATGGTAGCGTGTAGCGTTAAAGGCTGTTGTAAAAATCGGAGTGAAAATTTAGTGATGAAAATAAAGTTCTTTTCTTTTCCAAAAGACTGTGTATTTGCGTTAAAGTGAGTGGAAGCTTATCGACGAGGAGCCTAACTTCACGAGTGATAAATATACAAAAAATGAACTTTTAGCAGTTGTATAAATCGTTATTAAGCAGTACAAAATAAATGATCTAATATTAATATGTAACAATACGCAATTGTTCGACTCACCTTCTCTCATGCAAGTAATGTTTTAAGAGAAATAAATAACGATCTGTCAGTAGGTGAAAACATTAACAGGCACTCAAAGTATAATACTTACACTCTACTGATATACTCACTGATATCTACTGGTAAATTGTTTTTATGATAAATTATAAGGAAATACTTGGTTAATTTATTTATTTACCGTTACTACGTTTATGTGATTTTTAAAATTTGAATCAATATCTTATTTTAATTATCGTGGGCAAGACTTTGATTGGCTGATATATCAATATGGTCTGTAATTCGTTCCACACTATTATTGGCTGACCAACTTGAAGCACGAGAACTTACCCTTTTTTTTATTACCCATGATTTAACCCAACCTAACTTCCATTAACTGTAAAGTTCACGTTCAGTCTACCATCTATGTTTTTTATATTCTATGGCCATCCGTTATTCCAAAGCTTTGCACACTGTGTGCACCAGAGTACGCACATTCACCTGCTTTTATCCAGTCTAAAAGGAATAATGCTGATTCAATGGGAAATAGCGTACAGCAAGCTCGTGGGTTGTGCAACATTGTGTGAAGAATTTGTTGTTTTAGTTATTGAGTTCATAAAATTTAAGTGATAAAATAAATTTCTTGCTTTAATTCAAAGTATGCGTGAAGACTCGAGCGAGAAAACAAGTTTGAAAAAAGCTGAATATCTAATCAACGTGAAAACGTAAGAATACACTTGTTTACATGCATCATACGTGTCTCTCGAATGTAATGAATTATATAATTTAATACTGTATATTGCACTTTACTCTGTTGAGTATTAATGTACAGAATTTTGATTAACAATGCCCATTGAACCACGTGGGGAAATCTCTACCATGTGCGCGCGTACAGCGCGTGTTTTACATGTGTCAAAGTGGCATCATGAACGCTGACAAATTTATATTGAAAGATTGTCTACGATAAATACAGAAGTTTATATCGTTAGCTATCTTACGGTTTTAATGTTGTTTTCATAATATTTCAATGTTATTTCTTTATGTTTCGTAATACAGAATAATATTTTGAAAACTTCGCTTTTGCCGGCCGGATGCTTTGTAATAATTTTTTTATTAACCCCCCTTGCCTTATGAATAGAGCGACGATCGTTTCTGCCATTTTCGATGAAAAAAAAACTATCGTGTCTTCACGTATCAAAGTCATCACGTGTCTGATACGAGATTCTCATTTTAGGCACAGAAATAGGATCACGTCTCCCACACGTTGTTTTAAAGCAAAGGGTTAAAAATACTAATTGTTAGTTTTGGATGTTGACAGTGTTTTATACAATTTTTTCCACTCGTAATAAAAAGTCATTCCATGTAATAATAATTATTATTTTTTTTAATAATGCATGAAATCGAGTATACTTTAATATAGAAAACAGATGCAGTAGTAATATTTTTCGTCGTAATATGAAAAGTTTTTATAAAGATAGACATTTTTAATGAAGATTTTATAATCTGTGAATAGCTGTAATGTTTGAATGCTTTTTTTAGGTTATAATATTGTTAGAAAAATAAAACATTGAAAAATGGCTTCATCGAGCTGCGATTCCGAGGAGGAAATATGCTGGTGGAGAACCAAGAATCTCATCAAAGAACGACTGATCGATGGTTCTCTGATACATACATTGCAGCGAGCTCCAAAATTACAAAAGGAAACGAAACAGATAAATTATTCATTACGTAATTATGTTAAGAGGAAGCTACGTGAACAGAGAGAGAAATTAAATAACACCGACAAGCACAAAAATAATTCAGCTCATGATGTTAACACAACAACGGACTCCGAATCAAGTGGTGTGGATGATGTTTTTATGATGAATTGTAAACCTTCAACTTCTGCTAGAGCTCGTAAAAATCGTCCAACAACTTCAAGGCATTCCTTAAACAAAGCTAATGTAAAATCAAATCCTAAAGTCACAACAGTTTCAAAAAATATATTAGCTAGCTCAAAGAAAACTGGACAAATAAAGAAGCAGAATTCATCACCAAAAGCAATAAATGAGAATGATAATGTAAACGCTAATAAAATTTTAAGATCAACGAGACAGAGACCGAAAGTATCTTTGAATTCTGCAGATAAAAAAAATATAACTTTAACACACGAAGAAAATCGTCTCTCCGATAAACCAAGCGTTACTCCTCCAGTTAATAATCTCAATGGACTATTAAATGGGAAGAACAATGAAAATAGTTTAACAAATTCTAATCAGGAAATAAGGCACACGTTAAATTCTATTAACTTGAATATTATTTCCGAAGAAATTATGGATCCTGTAAGGAGGCTACCCAAGGGTCCAGCTACCATTAAGAAAAATCTCTTCAACATTGTGAGAAATGCCAAATCTGATGCTCATGAAAGTCAGGAAATAATATCTTCTGCCTCCGCAAGATTTAACAATCAGAGTAAAGATAAATCTAACGCCTCAAGCACAATTTATGATTATTCTTCAACGTTCGATGCCTGCACAGGACTTTCCAAAAATGGTACTCTTTCATCTGATGATATTGGCAGTTGGCTTATCGATACGACTTGTAACTTTACAAAAGATTCAACAGCAGAAATTATTCTCAGCAGTGAATTAACGACGCATGATAATGCTTTATCTGAAGAGAAAACAATCACTGCAATGAATACGTTGAATGCAGAAGAACGCATGAAGAATGATTCTATTATTTCAGTAGAGTCTGGAGCAGACAATTCTATACTGGATGACAATAATGATATTAAAATCAATGAAATTCAGGTTCTGAATAGAAATAGTGATTCAGAAGATATTTCTAGAGCAGTAAAAGGGCTGCCGGATAATAATTCCTCCAAATGTGGTAGTTTTCATGAAAATGATAATGTAAAAGAGGATTCTGATCTTCAACTTAAGAAATCGAGTTTGAATACATCAGATAACAACAACTTGCCAGAAAAATTAAACAATAGAACGAAGTGTCAAGAAAATAACGTGGAAAGTTCTGAAGCACAATTGTTAAATGACGTACAAAATTCAGTTCTGATTTCTAAAAACGTTGAAGACAATTTTTCGGAAGAAATTAAGTCTCCGGAACGTTCTCTTTCATTATCAGGATGTGGATCAGTATCAGGTGATGATAGTATACGAACAAGATTTGTGCCTAAAGTTAAAAGTAGTAAAATCCTCAACACCAGATATAAGATTGTTAAGTTACACGAGGAAAGTGACGAATCTTCTTTGACGCATTCATTAACGACTAGCTCCCCCAATCCAAAGTCATTATACGTTAAAAGTAATACTGTAAATGAACATTCAAAAGCAACTAATATAAAGCTTGAAGATCCAAAATCTAAAATCAAAACTGGAGATAATTCCAATGTGTCGGAAGGGCTTGAGAAGAGTTCTCTCAAAGAAGGAAATAATTCCCATACAGCTATAAACATAGATCACCCTAAAAAGATCTATGATTCTTATAAAGAGAATTCTGAATGTTCCAATGGCGAAAAAGCAGATGTACCAATAGAGCAACGTACTTTGAATTGTGACACGGGTAGCGAATCCCAAGATTTTCCTTTAGAAGATAAAGAACACTTTACGTATTCAAAAACATCTCATTCGAGAGAGATATTGTGCGAAGAAGACTCTCGTTTTCAACACGAAAAAGGCAGAACTAATCGAAGAAATTCACAAAGTTTCGACGAAGTGAATGACGTACCCAATACCGAGGTAACATCCGACCAAGTAAGTGAATGTTTTTGCAAAGTGTTTATCTGGCTAAAAAATCAGTACATTTTTTCATACAATTGATTTTTCAGTTAGGTTTAATAGTATTGATTGTGTTGTATTTAAAGATACTATTATCTGAATTTTTTCTATAATAGGAAATCGAAAATGATTCGAATGTGTCGCCAACGCATTTATCCAGCAGTAATAGGATACTATCAGACAGTTTCACAGGAATTCAATCCTTGAGACGCGTTGCGCAGACATTTAATACCCGAAAGAAAAAGTCCGATCAAGATGTTTTGAAGGAATACGAAGATCAGTTTTTGAACAAGCATGCGCAACAGCCTCCATCAGAAAGTATTAATACCGTTCGCAACGGAAGACCTGCAAAGGTACTTGTCTTATAAGATTCATCTACAAATAAGTTTTTACTTTCAAACGGTATACTATGCTTCAATAAAAAATATAATAAATATTGGTATCACGTTATTTTATACAGATACAAGACGTAATTATACAAAGTAATTTTACTGAAGAGGAAGCTGTTACGAGTTTGACAATGAATGATATATCCGACGATGATGAGATATTCATTTTTGAAATACCAAAAACGGTAAGTCATTACTGAAAGAAAAGTTTGTGATACTCACTGTTACATTTGATTTGTTATTTGCTTCGTACAAATAGGTGGACGTACAGAATTTTCGTGATCAGAAGTTTATGTTTGAAGGAGATAATGACATTGTAATTGGTGGGAAGAAATTCGAAATTTATGAGAGAGAAAACCGGTCCATGTCCATTGTTTTGAATAAAGGTGACCTGAAGAGGTCGTATGGAGCAGGTAATCACGGAGATTACAATTTTGTTAATTATCAACGTAGTTATTACGTCTATTTAGATCATAACATTGTTCACCAAAAATTTCGAAATATTTTTAGCTCTTATGATTGTGACACTGATATCTTTTATTTTATTCATTGTGTAGTAAACTTGAAAGCAGTACGGTCGGTTTACATGCGACCAAAAATGTTGAAGAAAGAGATAGAAACGCTCAAAGTAGACAGAGAGGTGAGAGTACCCAAATCATCGACAGTTCCCTTTCCAAAAAATCTACGATTTCGTCATCCGCTTTTGGGAACGAAAGTAAGTAATCCCAAATAACTTTTTCCTTTTTTTACTTTTCTGAATAGAGCTAATAGATGTTTCACGATAAAAGTTAATCGAGGTTAGAGAGAGGATAAAGTAGTTCCATCTGTATTGACCTATTTAAATTAAAAACCAAAAACTGCCGGTGGGAGCGCTCGTGATGTTCGTATTGCTGACGAGAATGAACAGCAAAAGAAAACGTCGAATTTTTGTAACCATAAGATTCAGCAAAATAACTTTAACAAATTTTCTACTACAGGTTACTAAGGAAATAAGTGTTTCCGAAGAAAATGAGGAGATTGCGGCTGCTACGTCGAATAAGGTACTTAAATGGCTGATATCGCAAGACCAAGACGTCGATGAAGATCCTATGATGATTGGAGAACCAGTGAAATCCAGGAGAAAACAAATTACAAACCAAGAAGATGAAAACGTCGCAATGCGAAATGAAGAAAGTGATGATGATTTGGAATCATCAAGAAAGAAGCGACGTTTAAAATCAACTAATGATAAACATAACTTTAAATAGAACGAGATATATAATTCTATGGAAGATGAGGAGGTCAAACAAGAAATGTATATCAATGGTTCTTCACGAAAGAAGGGAAACATTGTTTCAAGCGATACTTTGGATGAAACTGTCACAACGAATGATGACACGTTGAGTACAGACATTAAATGAAAAAAGATATTGAAAAAGAGAAAACAGGATAGAGCTGATAAATCTGAATGGAATAATGAATTTGATTCGAAAACATTAAAACGTAAGTTAAGTTATCAATAATTTGCACTGAATCAGACAGCGATATACAAGAAAAGAAGTTGAAAGTCTCTTTCGATGTTTCGAAAGATAATATTCCGATTCATGGTAAAACTAAGTTCGGGAAAATGATACGGAAAGGACGTTAAATAATTATATGGAAATAGGTGGAAAGCAATCGCAGATGGATACAGAGGTAATCAAGGATGAAATCAATGACAGGTGGTAATTAGAAACATCGGAAGAAAATGACAAGAGAAAAAGAAGAAAACATAAAAAGTGTAACAAGATGAAAAGTTTTGAAGACCTTGACGTTTCCATGGAAATACAAGAATACGTTTCTTCTCCTGAAAAGTTAAAGGAAGACATTATGTCCAGTACATCGAGAGCGTGTGAAGGACAGAACAGTTCAGAGAGTTCACCTAAGGAAAAACTGAGTTTTTTGAAAAAAGGTCAAACGCAAAATTCAACTGCAGAGAGACGTTTTAAACAAGAGTCGAAAAAAATTAAATGTCAGTGATGAAAGTTTTCATGAAGAGGATCAGTCTTGCGGTAGTAAAGATTCGAAGAAGAAGAAACAACATGTATGTCTGAAAAATGTACTGCAGCGTTCTTACCCCTCGCAAGTAATACCTTCATTATCCCCTAAAAAATATCACTCATTCAATAACTTTGAATTAGATTTTAAAAGTAAATCAGACATTCGTAAACGAAAAAAGTCCAAGCTGAACTTAACCGACGTGGATGATTATGAAAAGGAGGATAAATCAGTGAATCTTAAAAAATTTATTATCTCGCATAGCAGGCCAATCCTGAAAAAATATTAAGACTAATAAAAGCTATACAACTTTTTTGAGAAAATCATTTTTGAAAAAGCAATATAAATGGAACAGTGTTAGACATGTTTTGTGATTGAAAACGAAGGAGAAGGAAAAACATGAAGATGATTGATGATAATATAAATACTTTTAAGAAGTTTAAGAGAAAACTGACTGAAATATAAGTAGTAATAAGTATCTGTGTGATCAAGACAAAAAGTGTTTCTTTCAATTTTATTTTAGAAAAGTATAATAATCTTTTCGAAATAATATTAAAAAAGCTATTAAACGAAGGTGCAAAAGATATTTTTAATATATGCATATACCCATGTATAAATAATAATTGCAGTGTAAGGTCTAATGTTAAATGAAAAACCAGTGGACAATCTTTTCTTTCTTTAAATTGTCTGGAAGGTAGTTAACCAAAGATATCGAAGTATGATTACATATTGCTTATAGTATGTTAATAATTAAAGATGCAGTGATTTGTTTTTACTTTGTTATTTGAAATTTAATATAATCGTCTAACTGATTGTTTGATTTAATATTCTTTAAGAAGTAATATATATGTAATAGTATGTGTAACGAGAGAACTTCAGTTGTTTTTATGGATACGTAAAATACTTTATGCTTCGGTTGCCAATTCCATGCATGTCATTATTAATTGAAGAAATTCACTTTAATCTTTTTTATTAACATAAGCGAAGCGTTAACTGAATCTTCGAATATGGTTTGCATGATGTATTTAAGATAAATGTACTTGTGTGTAATACTTATCTAACACAAACAATTTTTAACGTTACTTGCTCCAGTTTACAAACGTAAAATAACAATTTTCTGATCAAATTATTCAGAAAGTATATTTTCTTTTCTTTCGATAATGCATTCTATTTATTTATTATGGTCATGCAACACTTATCATGTCGAGCTACAGTTTTCAAAAGACTTGTTAACATTGCGATATCTATTCATTGCTTATGGAATCTACAATTAAGGTTTTCCTATTTGTATTCTTGATTTATATGAAAATAAGATTCACTGTATTGTTTTCATTATAGACGCAAATATTTAATGTTATATGTGCATAAGAAAATCACACTTTTACCTTTATATCTTAAACAGAATCGTCCATATTGGATTCTAGAATTAAATTTTTTTTTTTCTTTAAAGCGCCAATTTTTCATGGTACAAATTAAATATTAAGACTCCACCATAAGTGTTATCGTTATAACATCAGTTCTTATTTTTAATCGTAACGAATCCCCAAACGTTACTCCACCGTACAGATAATAAGTTTTGTTATTTAACATTATCGATTATTAATCATATATCATTATTCTCGTTATATAAACGATGAAATATAAGAACTATAAATTATTATGAATCGTTGAGTCGTATATTTTATTTTTTTTGTACGAATATCCTATTATCGGTAATGGGTTATCGATTAATAATAAAACAATTTTATTAATAAATTATGTTGTTTCTATTAACCCTTACGCTTATTCATATTAACGAATGCATCAAAGTTAAATCTTTAAAATATCAATTGCAACCGGATATGGGTATTCGTTGAACTATTCCGGAGGGGTAGAAAAATTAATTCTTCCAAAAGGTAAGTTTTTAAATACATACTACACCTATGAATTTACAAAATGATAAACAATATAGTGTAGAGTATATAAAAAGAAAGATAGTTTAAAAATTATATAAATGTAACAAATGATAAGGGTTGTTTCATATAAAAATATAGAATTTCACGCATGCGCATTTACATCTTCCTGATGCACATTAATTACTTCTTATGCATCATAATATAATATATATTTATTGTGTTATTATGAAATTTAATAACTGTTATCTCATCTGTTTTATTAACTTATTGCACTAAAATAATTCATAAATTGTTTATACTGGACACGTACTATCTGAATATTTCTAAAAACATTATTATACGAAGGTGTAACGTGATAATAATGACTTAAAAAGTTTCAGCAAATTCGTAATAATATAAATTCATGAAATCCGATTTGTTTTTTATCGAAAATTTATTAGTACTATGGTTTTAAATGTTCTACGTGACTAAATGAAGGGATTTAATTTTGCCGGGTGTATCGCGCATGCGTATTGCTTATATGTAAAGCAAAGGTAAAAGGGACAGCATCTTCAGTAGTTTACGTACAACGCGTGGGGAGTATCTCTGTGCTCGACAAAATCTACATAGCAAATACACCTTCATCAATACGAAGTTTTTCGTGAGACATGTGATTTCGATAAGGATAAAAGCCGTGAGTACGTTAAATCCAATATGAATCATCATCCTGCGTGAATGCGAGTGTACTGAAATGAAAAATCATACCGACAAGAGGGATCAGCAGCTCCGAAGCTAAGCATCAGTTCTTTAGAAAAATTTCATAAATAAACCGCACGTGCGATTTGTGCTCTCCATAATGGCGGCTTCTCCAAATGCTTCGTAATTTCTGTGTACTGTTATCTCTTGCCACCTATCGTTAGCCACGAATATATATTTAAAAATCTATCTCTTTCGTGCATCCTGTCAATAACCAGCATCCATTTTGTTTATGCACGTTCCCGACACCCGTGCTGAAAACATTGCCCCCTCCTAGCCGCTTTATTACTTATACTCCCCACTACACTTCCTACAGTCCCTTCTGTCAATCTTTGTGGCTATTGCGGTCGCGTCGCGTCTGCTTTTACTAGTGTTGATCTTTTTATTTGCAATTTTGTAAGAAATATAATATTACTGCTGGTGTTGTCAAAGTCTATCTTATCAAAATTAAGAACAACGGTTTAATTGAATTTACCATGTTTGCTTGGATTACGTAAGATTGAAATACTCTGTGTTTGTAAAACATTACTAATGTTTGGTTAGGATATGCTTAAGGTAAATAAGTCGTGTAATTGCAATTGATATATTTGTATATTAGAAAAATGTGATGTGATGTTAACCATTCTGTTTTTTTTTTGTTAAAGATACTCCCACGCGGACAATGGTTAGCAATAATTCTGGGGGTCCACCCCGGATCATGGTCTTTCGACCATCTTATGAAGAGTTTAAGGATTTCTCCAAGTATGTCGAGTATATGGAAAGCAAGGGTGCGCATAAGGCTGGTCTAGCAAAGGTTATCCCACCGAAGGAATGGATACCACGTAAAGGAGGTTATAATTTAGATGATTTAAATCTTACAATACCAGCACCAATCTGTCAGGTGGTCACTGGCAAGCAAGGACTGTATCAGCAGATCAATATACAGAAAAAATCAATGACGGTTAAAGAATACAGTAAACTTGCTAATTCAGAACGTTACTGTACACCACGTCACTTTGATTATGAAGATCTTGAGCGCAAATATTGGAAGAACATTACATATGTTGCGCCAATATATGGAGCAGATGTCTCGGGGTCACTGACTGATCCTGACGTCAAAGAATGGAATATTAATCACCTGGGCACAATTTTGGATTATGTTAATAAAGATTATGGTATTTCCATTGATGGAGTTAATACAGCATATCTATACTTTGGGATGTGGAAGACAACTTTTGCATGGCATACTGAAGATATGGATCTTTATTCAATCAATTATTTGCACTTCGGTTCGCCAAAAACATGGTATGCTATTCCACCAGAACATGGACGAAGACTGGAGCGATTAGCCAGTGGTTTCTTTCCATCAAGCTATCAAAGCTGCTCAGCTTTTCTTCGTCATAAAATGTCATTGATCTCACCGCAAATATTGAGGCAGTATTCGATACCTTGTGATAAGGTATGGCAATTTTTATTTAGGCTCTTTCTTGTTCTTAACAAATAATTACATTATTGTCGTATCCTTGTAGATTACACAGGAGGCTGGAGAAATAATGATTACTTTTCCATATGGTTATCATGCCGGATTCAATCATGGATTCAATTGTGCGGAATCTACAAATTTTGCAGCTCCTCGATGGGTGGAGTATGGGAAAAGAGCCACACAATGTACGTGCAGCAAAGACATGGTGAAGATCTCCATGGATACGTTTGTCAAACGATTTCAGCCCGATAGGTACTTTCAATCATAATAAATTATTTGATTATCTTCATTGGTTACAGTTTTAACTAACTAATATTTATACGGTCCTGCTGTTTATCACAAAGATATGAACTTTGGCTCCGCGGCGAAGATGTCGGACCTCACCCAGAGGATCCACGTCAGACGGCAGCTCCAATGCCATCCCCAATGGATCTTCTGTGTAGCAGCAGTAGTAATGGTCAACTTCCACAAAGTTATCTTAACGCAGCTCCAAAGAACAAACGTCACACAATCCACAAGAAAAAGATCATCGCTGAGACAAATCCTGACGTGGATATCGCAGAGTTAGCGGACATACCACCGGATGTAAAGAAGGCTTTACAGGACATGGAACAAGAAGAGGTTGAAGATCCTCCTGATGAGCAGCAACTCGAAGTCCTTGAGGATATCTGGTTAAAAGCTGACGAAATGGGTGAGTAAAGTTATTGTCACTAGATATATTTGGTCGGGTCGTGGAGTTAGTTTTATTTCTCTCTTGAGGATCATATCCTTACCAATTGCATTCGTATTACATCGTTACGCCTTTTAAATGAAGAGCTAATTTCATGATCCGATCTTGAACTACATTTTTTTCTTAGTAACGATTAAATCTTTAATAATGACAGATGTAGAGGAGGCGAACGTCTACGATGATGGCTACAACCGGAAAAAGAATCGTAAGCGGAAGAAGAAACAACAGCACGTTAATTCCGAGAAGGAGAAACGCGGCATGAAGTCGAAGAAGAACTCCAGCAAGTCAGCAAGCAGTTCAGAAAGCGTGAACGCCGTAGAAGAAATAGAAATTGCTTCGAACGAGTTTATAGACATCCTGGGCAATCAAGTTCCTTGCCTAATATTGAACGACGCGAAAGTTAATAAAGGTTCGGAAAGTAGTATCGACTCGAAGAAATTCGAGGATCGTGTATCGTCCGTGCCACCGAGTTTCGTGGTTCTAACTGAAGCGGTTGATTCAGTTTCCACTTCAGATGTCTCAGAGCAGGAGAAGCCTTCGTCAAAAAAGAAGAAGAAGCATTCCAAGAGTTCCGAGCACAAGAAGCACAAGCAGAAGCACGTCCTCAAGAGTAAGCGCAAATACCCGGATGCTTCCATCTTCAGTCCCAACGAACCACTAGATGTCTCTGACGCTGATGTTCAAAGAAAGTTGATGGCGATGCCCAGCTTGAGCGCGCAGCAGAAGCCATCCAATGTTAAGGACATGTCTACAGGTCAATGCAAGATTAATTTATTACCTGGAAACATAATTTCCGTAGGCAATGAAGTTAGCATGACTGCTGTCAAGGATAAAGCGGTGGTCAATATCACTCATGTCGGACAAGTGTCTGGCCATCCTGAGAAGGATAATGAAAAACCAAGGGACGACTTCGCTAAAATTATGCACGTCAATCGCCCTTTTATATGCAAGTCGGAATTTCCAAAGACATCCTTACTGAAAGGAACTTGCTTAATGCCGAGTAAACAAATCCAGGAAGTGAATAATGCCTCTGTACTTAGCAAACAGTCCGAGGAAGTTGTCACAACAGAAGTCAATTCATCTGCGAAGCAAATCTTTGGAGTAACTTCAAGCAAAGCTGCTGCAAGTAGCTTATTTACTGGGAAACCAATGACTAGCTACGCCAGGAACATCATCAAGGCTCCAAAGTTAAGTGTATTCAAGGAGAGGAGTACATTAAACGAGGATACTCAGTCTATGCCAAAATTAGAATCCGAGACTAAAATCAAAGAAGACAAAGATGTTTCTACCGCAGCAGACGGACTTTTGGTATTGCAACAAAGCTGTTACAATGCTTTTTCAGATCCTAAAATTGGTCCTAATACGAGTGTCATGCTAGTATCAAATCCTACGTTTACAATGAAGTCTCAGGATCCTGGTACTATCTCTAGTTCACGAGGTACCACTAGAGCCTTCGACACGATTAAAAATGAAAAACCAATTATTGCTTGTACTCCTCTGGCAAGGATACATCAATCGACGTTACAGCTGACAACTCCTAGATTTGACCTGAGCATACACCGAATTCCGAACAATGACACAAAGATGCGAGACAGGAGCGAAGCTTTTAGCTTACAGTCACAGAAAAATCCGACAAAGAAGTTGTGGCATATTCCCAGCAATAGCTGCAAATCCTTGAATAACGATGATAGTAGGGATCAATCGTTTTCACGACAGACTTCAACTCATCCTGGAGTCCTGGATGCCAGTTCTCTCCTTGGTGCAACAAAGACTCTTACGGTAATGCCAAAGAGTGGCAAGGTGATTCAGGTTCCCATTACCAAAGCCTTACCGTTGGGGTCTAAGCAACAGTCATTCACGTGTCCAAGCGACTTGGTAATGGAGATTATTGGTAAATCTGGTGAACAAGTTGGGCCCAAAACATTCAATCAGCCGCAGGAGAAGAGGCAAAGTTGTCGGCCGGTCACGGTCACCCTTTCCAAGTCACAGGATGACGCTACACGGAAACTGCCAAAAGTAAAGATGTGCTCGATATCAACCCAGGTGGATAATCTGAGTAAAATGGAGCTGAGTCAAAACTCAGTAATACTGTCGGATGCGGAATCGACCTCTTGGCCTATAGTAGATGTATCTTCTGCGCAGAATCGTGGAAATCCACTGATCACGTACGTTCCCAACATCAGTAGCGAAAGCTGTGTAAAGTTACAAGCCGCTGAAGATGGTCCAGTTACATTTGCCACGTCCCGACAACATCAGACAAAGAAGCCGACTTATCGGCTAAATGTTAAGACCGAGAACAATATGGAGAAGACTGACAAGACTGGCAATACAAGGGATAAGAATCCCGAAGTTAAACCACCGCTCACTATTATTTTAGATGAACAGTCACTTAGTAATCGTATCTGTAAATCATCTCCAAGTAATCTTCCGCTGATACCTGGACATATCTCAGATATGCTGTATCCCAGCGTCCCCAACATGGATCTACTGCAGGCCTTCAACGATTATTGGAGCGCTCAGATATCGCACTGTGCTATTTGCGCGAGTTTTGCATCGACTGCGAATATTGGTGGACGTCAAATGCCTCCGGATTGGAAGTACTGCAAGCCTATGGTCCTACCGGAAAATTCTCCCATATGGGTAAGCCTAACTTATAATTTTATTTCTTCAATTACAATCATTTATTGTCGATATCATTTTATCATGCATGACCAGCAGAAGTAACTTTTACTGTTTCTCTAATGATTTAAGGTTCCTTTGAAGTATGCATTATTAACGAACATTTTCTCTTGTGCTGATTAGGTATCATCAACATTATTTGCTGTCAATTCCAAAGAGCAGAGTATCGAGCCAGAAAACGACAAACTACTTAGCTGCAGAGAATGTCATGTGACAGTGCATGCGTCTTGTTACGGCATCACTGTACCACCAACAGATCTACACAATTGGGCTTGTGATAAGTGCAGAGCCGGGATGGTACACGTGGTAAGTTCTATCGATCCATATACCAGTTATTATACTTAATTCTGATTTTCAAATTTCTACCAATTAAAATACTTTAAACTTTAGTCATTTACAATGCGTTAAACTTAATTGTTCTTATTTCTTTATTTTTTTCTTTTTTATAGATGTGTTGTCTTTGCCCAATGCGCGGTGGTGCCGTAAAGCGAACTAGCGACAGTCGTTGGGCTCATATACTCTGCGCTCTACTCTTACCAGGAGTAACATTTAAAGATCCCGCCAATAAGGATCCCATAAACGTATTAACCATCAAACCCGAGATACTCAAACAGCAGTGCTGTTGTTGCGGCCAAAAAGATGGAGCTTGTTTGAAGTGTAATCGATGCGATGCATTATTTCATCCGTCTTGCGGACTCGTTGCTGGTGCAACTTTTGTCATACCAGCTTACAGTTCATTGGAACTGGAGGTATGGAAACATCGATTAGATAATTAAATATTCGGTAGAGACAGCAAGATACGTTATTGTTTTTCAAGTTGTGTCATCAGAAGT
This sequence comes from Hartigia nigra, assembly GCA_031001745.1. NCBI lineage: Eukaryota > Metazoa > Arthropoda > Insecta > Hymenoptera > Cephidae > Hartigia > Hartigia nigra. Next base: position 314,745 of record JARPRG010000363.1, read on the forward strand.
CGTACGATCAAAATATTAATAAATATCCACCTTTTTTTTTGCGTTTATTGACACAAAGAAATTACTATAATATAACGTACGAATAGGTTTACGAAGTTATCACTTTTTGATAGCTTGAATTAATTTTTTTTATAATCTTTTTTTTTCTAGGTCACGTGTCAGGGTCATGACACGGGAAAGGAAAAGATTCCAATTATACGACAGGGAGAGATCGTATGGGCTAAGCATCGTAACACCCGTTATTATAAGGCCAAAATAGATTCGATAAATGATACTTTATTCTACATGGTAACATTTTCTGACAACAGCTTCAGTGACGATCTCTATCCTTCTGATATCACCGTAAGTTTCTTAAAATATTACACCTGCTCCCGCACTTGTTAATGATTCGTTTTCATTGAATTAGAACTCGAAGCAATAACTTTTTTCTTTTTCTAGAATTACGAGCCAGGAAATCCTCCAGCTGTTGGCTCAAACGTCAAAGTCAATTGGACTGATGGTCAAGTTTACGATGGTGTATTTGGTGGTACCAATCATAGAATAATGTACACGGTAAATATTTTTTCTAATAACATGATTCTTTCAACAGTCCTCTGATATATTTTCTTTCTAATCCAAGTGAAAATAATTGCTAAACGTATAAATAATGTATAATAATCTTTCTATAATTAATGCCTGCCTGGTACTTCCCCCCCCCCCCCCCCCTTTCCACCCAAATAACTACTCTATACAACAATGGTGGAAGTCGAGGGCGGATGCAGAATACGTTGTAGCCAATCGGCATTTATTAATTAGACACGCCTCTTCTGCTTCCTATAATTTTTTACCAATACGATTGCAGTTGAATGGTGGAAGGATTATGCCGACACTAAAGTCTAGAATCAAATTACAATATCAATGAAAAAAAAGACTGGTTAAAGTAAATTATCATTTCAGGTAACATTCGAGGATGGTTCTCAACTTGTATTGAAACGTAATGAAATCTACAGTCTAAGAGAGGATATGCCGAAGAGAGTACGTTCGAGACTGGTGAGTTGCCCTCCGAGTTAAAAAGAAAATAACTAAATATTCTAAAACTGGAGAAAAAAAGTACACTTGGTCCAGAATAGGTCCATACACACTTTTTCAATGATGATAGCAGCCTCGAGAGTATAATCTTTTATCTCGATGCTTCGTGCTGGCTAATGGCACTTAAATCACTTGCACATATGTATGCGCACAAACGTACTTTCTTCTATGCATCGATGAGTGCCCCTTATGCAATATCTTGATAATCTTTGTTTTTTGTTTTTTGGTTTTTTTTTTGGTTTTTGTAATCATATTTGTTTCTAATTTCAATTTTCTTTTTTTGCCTTTGCTTTGAACCTTGATTCTTCCCTCTACGTTCTTCGACCATTTTTCTTTGGCAAAGTCCGTCGCGACCGAAATGAAGCATCGATCGCATCTATACGGCAACGACGACTCCTCCGAAGCGCCCAGGAAAGTTAAATTCTCAAAAAAGAATTGACTCAAAGGTATTCGCGCCTATTGATTGTAAATAACATATGAATCATTTTGCATAGTTTTGTATACAAGTGCGCATATGTGTCTGTATATGAGAGAGAACAAAAAAAAGAAAAAACATATAGGTAAATGTTTAAAGTGAATAAGCGTCAAAGAATGTGAGTGAGTGTGTCTGCGAGCGTGTGTACTTGTGCGTAGAGAAGAAAATATTACGTGTGTATATACACATATATATATATATAACGTGTACAGGTTGACTGGGTCGAAATTTATTCTTCGTTTTTTTTTTCTCAACAACTAAAAATTCATAACGATTGAAATTGTCAAATTGATGTTTAGTTATTGCAGTACTACATTTCCGATCGACCGATGACGCGCATTTTATTTGTTATTAAGAATTTTCTCGCAAAGCAAAATGATAATTGATCTTTATTAGAAAACACTGGACGGTTTACTTTGTTAATGTGTAAATTACGAATCAAAAGAAAATATATCATTCCAGTCTGAAGAAATTATCAATTGGGCATAACTGCAGGGAAGATGATAAAATTGTTGTACATTGATAACTCTATGACGTGTTTCGTGAGAATATTTATTTATAAAAATAAAAGGATCTTGCTGGCCTTGTTTTTTTTTTTTGTGGGAATATTAATAAAAATTTCATTGTTAGCAGCTGCAGTTGGTCTTGCTCTATAAAAATAACGCAATAGCCTCAAAAGTTGGGACTTATAAGACTTACGAATTAAAAAGTAAATACGTTATTATTCGGGACTGACGCAACTCACTACAGCTGGCACAGTTAGTCCTGAATAATTCTGTATGTCTTTAAACGGAGCTCGCCCAATGTTTCATTGTTGGTAAAATAACTCGACAACAAAGATCGTGTAACTTTACACAATAACCAATTATTGTTGGCACGGTACGGATATACCGATTGTTGCAACCAATTTTGTATTTTTTGTATTCAACTGGTGCGTGTGCTTATGTAGAACATTAGTATAGTCCACAGAAAAGGAATCCGAAGAACCTCCCCCATTGCTGTCAGCCTGTAAAAAGGAAAAGTTTCAAGTTTTAGCAATTACTTCACTCGACTGTTGACAATTGGTAGTAATCGGTAAATTCCCGTACGAAATTCGTACAAGCGTTTTTTTTTTTTTTTTTTTATTATATTAAACAAAATCCCCCACTACCTAGTCATTCTGAATCACATTGTAATGTTTCAATGTTGATACTGGTGACTATCAATGAAGCCTTTCAGTGCGTCAATGCTATCTAGACACTGTATGTAAACTTTATAGATTGGTATATGCAGTGACGCAATAAGGTCTCAGCGTTAACGAACTTGATGCGAAACAAGTATTAGATGTATGGGAAAATTTGTACAGTTGTCAGCAGTGTCAGGTATGTCAGAAGATTGAAATATATTTCGACAGGTTGGTACCTCTAGTCCGGATAGAGTTTCGACGGAGTTTTCAGCTTTCGGAATTCTTTGTTTTTTTTCCTCTACAATCTAATGAAAATTCGGATCCAAAGCACAAATCATTGGGCAATATTAATATGTATAAATACGAATGATCTTTGCCTACGTGCATATTGTCATTGGAATTGTAATGTTAGAAGCTGTCACGTGTCAACCAAGTAAGCCTGTACACCTGGAATATTTATTTAGTAACAAGGATTGCTCGAGCATGGAAAATTACGTCTGTATCGAATCTATTGTTAACATTAGATTACTTTGACTCGAGCTTCCTTCACTTTTTCATAGCCCATACACGTCACGCAAAAAAATACGACGACCGTGAAACCACCAGAGTAACGAGTTTATTAATTAATTAATTCGAACTTTTTAGTCTATTTATATATAAAAAAAAAAAACCGATCGACCATCGGATTTTAATAATGGAGAAGTCTTTGTTTTCTTCTTCTCCTATATGCTTTTTCCTCGTTTTGTTTATTATTTATTTTTTTTATTCGATTCGTACCTGCAGTTGGCTGAGGTCTTGCGAGAGATTACTGGCGGTTATCTTTATGACTATCTGTACTGCAACTTCAGGAGAGAAAGAGAGAGAGAGAAAGCGTGAGAATGACGAAAAATGGAAGTAAGGGGCCAGGAGGCTGATTGACGCGAAAAAATTTTATTTTAACGAAAAAACAAATATTTACACATTTTTTTCTGTATCTATTAATTCTATTACTGTACGAGCGTTATTATGCTCTCTTTGGTGGTATCGGTTTCATCCAATTGAGATGTCTTTATGAACGCGAAGAGTCACGTAAAGGTTTAAAAGTGTGACGCGACGTTCGGTAACGATTTTTTTTTTAACGTTCATTCTGTTATACGATTATTCGTTTGATCTACAATATTTTATTTGTTCTAGCAGAAATCCTTGTTTCCGCAATTAAAATTGAATTTTATCTTTAGTCAATTAAAATGAAATTTTTTCACGTGTCCTCAAACACCTTAAAAAGAAACAAGTAGAACCATCAACTATCAAAAAAAAACTTAAACTCGCCCCTAACTTCCGAAGAAACGTTCTTTTGTCATCAGCATTTCGTATTTGATACCTAAATCTGTGATTGGTTTAATCGATGAGAAATACTAGCATACATCAGGATATAAATCTACGTTATAACTATGTATAATGCGTTATATTCGATTACATTAAGTATTATTGATAGTTTGCATTCGTGTATATAAAACTTCATGCCCATCGTCCCGTGTACTACTTAATAACAAAAATGAATATATATATATATTGGTATACATATATATATATTTATACATATATATATATATATATGTATATATACAGTATAGAGGAATATATATTTATAAATATACATATATTATATAAAGAGTCTTTGATTCGTCAGATTATATGGCAGAATTTTCTTTGTGCGACACTAGAGCCATCTGTACGAGAGTCACGTAAACTGAATGTATGTCCCACGGTCGTTTTAAGCACGTAAAGTCTCACACGATTCGTGACGTTAATTTACGAATTATAAATGTAAAAGATAAAATTCATCATTCTCTCGCCTCCCACCCGAGGGAACCGTGCGGTTCGATTTCCGGGACTCCCGTCCTTATACGATTGTTCCATTTAATCGCAATCAATGTGAACCGCAGTTGTTGCTGAAATTAAATCGAAATTTTTAACTTTGAGCTAATTTTATTTACCGGAAACTTGACCACGCTCCTTTCCTCTGTTTCCCGGTACTGTGTGATCCTTGCAATCCTTAAATATTACAGAGATATCCTTACGTTGTCTTATCGTATGTGCATTTCAATGCGTTTATACCTGCTGCTGTCCCCTCTTGGGGAAACGTGAAAAAATTAAACTAATTTTTTTGTGTATCTTGAACAAAAAAAATGTGTCTAATGAAAAGAAAAAGGAATTCGATAAACTAGTAGTTATGAGTTATGATAAATAATTGCGAACAGTTGTTTACTGTTTGAAAAGTACATTTTATTCAATCAGCTCACTTATCGTTAAGCACATCGTATCTCACCACGGAGGAATAATTATAATAAAAAAAAAAAAAAATAAAAAAATGGTGCGAACGAAATTTATACCGTAGTTTGAGATTAATACAAAGAGTAGTAGAGTATGACAAAAATGCATTTATTCGCTGGTAAGTACACGGGTTTCTTAGCGATGGGAAAATCGGTGAAGAGAATAAATCGGCGACCATAACGATCCACGAAGTGCATCTTGCACGTCGAGGAACAACGAAGCGAAGCACGTGTATACGTATCTCCTATATACGCCTAATATATTTATAAGTAAAATAAATATATAATAGATATATATATATATATATATATATATATATATATATATATATATATATATATATATATATGCCGTACTGCAAGCTTCGTCAATGTATACATAATATTTATACATATACCAAGCGCAGCGTAACCTTCTTTCTCTTCCCCTAAATGATAATTAAGTTAACGAGGCTGTACGATCTTAACAAATAAAGTTTCCTAATACTTAGTGACTAGACGATTCGTAGCGTTGATTTGCACGACGAATACAGCTCGAGCATTAACTTCCTTTCCTAGCAGTGCGCTTGCGCAATCGTTCCATTGCACAGTCAACTAATTAAATCCTAGCTATTTCAAATTAATATATATATATATAAAAAAAAAACTAATCAATGTACTGCAGAGGCCCAAATATCTTAGTTTTCGGTTTCCATCGCACGTCTACTACGTCCCCTAGCTTTGGTTGTCGTCGTTCTGAAAGAGAAGGAAAGAAAAAAAAAGGTTATTTCACTCAACCGATTTGCAGCTGTAGTCTCGAACGAGAAACCAAAAATCATTAGGTTATGGTATTTCTCATTTCAGTGCTTCTTTGGTTGGGACGCTTCGAGAATTATTGACTTTATTTATTTAATTGAGATACCGTACCAAGATAGGGTAGAGGAAGGTGGTGGAGGCGTCCTCTTCTCTATCGGTTCTTGCGACACAAGTGAAGCCACCCATGTCGTTCCATTCAAGAGGATAGATGACTAACTCGCCACTTCCCAGGACTCTGTAGCGCGGATTGGTCGATGATACTATGGCCCTGTCGTTATTGTCCAACCAGAACGTGCGAGGTTGAGGTCTGCCACTTGCTCGGCATGGCAGAACAACCGTGGACCCTATGGGGGCCATCATGATCGGGGAATGCAAGGTTATCCTGGGTCGACTTGCTGCGCCACAATTACTGCCGTTGCTTTTTTCGAGTTCTGCGAAAATAAAGATAGTATGTTATTTTTCTTCTTTTTATTTTCGAGAAATGTCTTCATTTTAATGCTCAATAGACAAAGACAAAAATTAATAAACTTTCACTGATTGCACAGATATAATTAGTCGTTTGGTTTTACCACTTGACTTGAACCATTACGATTCTTTGTATTTCAATATTGCTGTCGGCTATGTCATAATCTGTAGTTTAAAATACGAGATACATGGAGGCGTGGTATTGTACAGTTTTTTTTTTTATCTATTACCAATATCACGGTTATGAAGTTATTGCAAGTGAATACCCCCATACACTGTCGTGAGCTCAAAGCTTGCCGATGTGGGTCGGGGGCAGAGGAAAGTATAATAAATCTTGCGTCGGATTAAGTTCGAAATTAACAAGACCGTGCGTCAGCGATAGGAAGAGGTCGGAAACAATTCGATATATAGCACAGAGAATTGCATTTCATCCAATTCGTTGAACGATGTACAATCAGTGAGCAAAGCCTCTTTACTTTGCCAATTCGACGCAAAGAAGAAATTGAGCCAGTATCGATTTACTTCGATCAATGACGTGGGCGAGCATTCGTTTGAAATAAGTCTGCCACGAAAAATGATTTCTTCCTTAATTTAAGCACGAGTCAAGCTGATTGTCTTTTCGTATGAAAATAATTGAACAGATCAGTAAGTTATTAGAGCACCAAATTAGCTTCATGTAATAGGGTAATAGCGCAATGACTTTAATCTTTATGAAATACTCATTATTTTTCTCTTACCGTCAACTAAAAGCATCGTGGGATTTGATAAGGCAGTTCGACTTCCGGAAATGGCGGCGCAATGGATAAGACCACGATCCCTCGGAGATGCACATTCGATCACAAGCTTTGATCTGGTCCTGGCAACTCCGCCCCAGGTGCTCGAAGATCCTTCCATATCGGCCACGCTATTTCCCACGAGCTCCTCCAGCTGCAACACGTACCCGAGTTGAATTTCAATGCTCGCGTATTGAATTTCGTCGAATCGTATATTTGGCCGCGCGATTTTGGGTTATATGAAACGTTAAACAATATAAACTGCCACCTGGCGATAGAGAGCATAGAGAATTGCCGAATTGCAAAAACCGTTAGCCAGTAACGACAATATAAACATTTTATAAGTGTTGAATAAATATCGAACCTCGTTCAAACGTTTTATCAAGGTGAAAAAAATCTCTAGATAAAGCTAATTAACTATAGCAAGTGCGACCACGCGTTAATAATACATCTTAAATGTGTGAGGATCTAATGGATCCAAGTTTTCAAGAATTGATGCTGCGCGTAATGGAAGCAGGGCGATATAAGCGACCTCTTCGTAATGGGGATCGAGAGAAAGAATGGTACACATGAGATTTTACATTATCGGTCGAAAGATCAATACGCAAGATAAACGAATTATCAGCATTGTCACAGGCATTTGAGCTGATTGAATTCTGGCAGAATTTCTCGTAAGAGAATTTTGCGCAAAAGACTGAGGGTGAGAAAATTGAATAGCGCCATTTCTCTACAGCTTCGAATAGCAGAGGTGGTGGGGATGTTGCTTTCAAGAATTCACGTAGTGGCAGAGGGGGGAGTGGTTGTACGTAGGGCAATGATAGGTGGTGGAAGTGAAGAGCCCGGGAGAGATCATGTACGATTATGAGATGCGAAAAGATGAAAAAAAAGAAAACTTGCAGGGTCATTGACAAATGATCTGTTGGGATTACTGACCTGTCTCAATGGTTCGGCACCGTGAAGCCAAAAGATTTGCGGGGCAGGACTGCCAATTGCCTCGCATTCCAATTCGACTCTGGCCCTAAAAAAGAAAAAGAATTTTTGTTACTGACTACTGCAGGAGACAAGTGTAATGTATTGAATTATTTTTTAAGTAGTTCAATTACATTGAAGCTGTTATTGATAGATCAGCAATTGCTTCATCAATTGAATTTTGTTGGAGATGATTTGTAACTGTTTTTCGAACACAAAAAGCTACTTCGTACGAATTATTATATGTTATCACATGTAATTGAGTATTGTGAAAATACAGTATAGTATGAAATTTCAAGATTCGACAGCGATTTCCTCAAGAAAATTACGCGCGTAATTCGAATGATATTTGTAGGAAATAAGTGTTCTTTTTAATATTCTTACCTAGCAGGAATGCTTAGGGCGCCCGGTGGACTCTTTGGCATCTGTACCCACTCCCTATTTCCACCCTGAAATCACGTAATGCAATAGATTAAGAAATAGTTCATTTCCTCGAATGAAATATATAGAAAAATTATAGAACGATCGATGTAAAACTAGTAAGATGCAAATCATTTTATCATTTAATGAATACTTTTAACATTTTAATGAATCCTTGCTCATTGCTATTACTTAATTGATTTTGTTCAATTAGAAAATATAACACATTCATTATTTACATTTTCAAGTCTTTATCAGTATTTAAACTCTTTAGCAATAATCTAGCTGGGTTGAATAGAATTTTGAATAACAATATAAAAAAACCAATAGGTATTGTCTTCATGACATTTGACTCTCGAATTCCATTCTTGGATTGTGCTGAGACCCGTGGGAATTATTAATAATTGTCTAAACGACAATACAATAAGACAAAATGCGCTGACCTTGTTCAATAAATTCTACAGTTTCAGAAGCCCAACGTACTTCTCAAAGATTCGCAAAGTGGTAACGCGCGTCAATGAAAATTAAAGTCCCTTACGGCGTAGTAAAGTTACCTGAAACCTGCTCTTGGATTTGCCGTTACTACGACTCTTTGCAATAACCACAGGAGGCGCTACGACGATGTCCCGCTCAATTTCATTTTCCTCAATGATAGCCTGTTCCGCAGAATCTTCCTGAGAATGCTCACGCAGGAAGGTCATTGGACTGCCTAGGGTACTTCCGGCGGTGAATAGGAAACCCGCAATAGCAGTTAGCATGTAAAGGCGCATCTGAGGAAAAAAAAGAAAGAAAATGATAAAAACACTATTAAATAAATTTCAATTTTCAAGGCAATCATTTCAAGAGAATACGATCCACGTCGGAAATTACGTTCGTATGTAATAGACTTCCTCCTTCCAATTAACGTGAAAATTGAATGAAGCCTAACAAGAAATCCGGGACTTCCTAGTATTCCAGAAGCTTCCTCAAAAGGACTATTGATGATAATAGTTGATTGTAGAAGTGGCAACGGTACGTAATGGTTTTGACGATAAAGTCAAAAGACTGACTTTTGTACCTTTTCCCTCGCGCCGAACCCTAATACCTTGTTTCCAAGAAAAAAATCCCTAGGGACCCCAAGCATTAAATATTTCTTGGAAGAAAAAGAGGGGAAACCGAAGATCCCCTTTTCCAGTTAATCAATAAACATGTAACGTAGCCTTTATCAAGGCCCAAGATATCGTCCTTTCATTTGGTTAGAAGTTCATTCGTGTACTATTACCGGATATCAGGTCAATGCGGAAGTGCAACGGTAAGACGATAGTTCGTAGTGCCAATCGACGCTGCAAGATGGCACTGTTCTCAATTGGATTCTTGGAACAGCGCGAATATTTCTTTTTACGTTGAATGTCACTGAATGAACTTTGTCAAGATTAAGAAAAAAAAGTTTTCATTTGACTGTGAACTCTGTCAATTAGTCGTTAACATATTTTATGGCAACCGTGTCTATTAAGGCTTGAACACAATTCTTGAAATTGAGCTTCAGAGGTAATGACAGGTATTGGAAAATTTCATCCCAGTCGTTTTTTCTCCGTTAAGTTATTCTATGGAATTTCGGGGTAACGTTTGATTCACGATTCTTTTTTTTTTCAAATTACTGCTCGTGAGTTATTAAACGAAATTATCGATATGACTTGGGATATTTATGGTTTCCGGGTATAAAGAAAATTATGGTGTCGTTATTATTTTCTTGAGTTATCGGCCATCTTAACCTATAATTTCATATTGATTCAGAGCCTTAAAGACTGTTATTTTGATTTTAGGATTTCACGAGGGCGATACTACAATTCCTTAAGATTGCAGGTTAGATCAGTAAATCCTAATACAACCTATTTTCTAAACAATTATATAATATCCACTTGAATTAACATAAAATAGCCTAATACAAATACCTTTATCATAATTAACTTGAAAATAAATCCCAGCAAACCAAATTCCAATATCTTTCGGCAATCACGGTCTCTACGAATCCTCCAAGATTTCTACGATTTATCAATCGAGTATCCATGACCCCATAACCTCAAAGTAATAATTCGAGAGAAAGTCATACAGTTTTAAAAGCCCCCATTATTATCCCGTCAAAATCACCAAAAATATCAGATAGAATACCAACTAAAGGAATAGACGTGCCAGTACGGCAACAGAATGATTTAAACCCGTAATACCTGGAAGCCGATTGCAATGATCTTTATTCAGCATCCGACTTCGGCGAAATTTCAATAAGCCA
>JARPRG010000363.1:325552-363976 GCA_031001745.1 Hartigia nigra
ATCTTATGTCTTGCATGCCTAAGCACATGCTGCTCCAACGTATTAGATCCCATAGACAACGTATAAAGGAGAATGACGCGCAAAGAGCATAAATAAATTAATAATAAAAAAATTGAAAAAAATTGTTAGATGACATTATTAGTAGTATTTTTTTTTTTTTCATTAATCAATCAGAATATTTTATAGGCTTAACTTCATTTTTCTAAACGATACCTTGGGTCTATCCTACACATTTTTTTTTTGGACAATTATTACAGTTGACGAGACGAATTCAATGACCTATGATGAAGTATCATTGTGATAATCAAATCGTGAGTTATCGTCGCTCAAAGTACCATGAGAGTCAAACGCATTGCAGACTCATTGTCAGATAGCTCGAACATGCTGGAATCCAGTCGAATCACGCGACTAATTTCACGTTTGTACATTGAATTACGATATCTCATAGTTGGATTATGAAAAATGATTTAAAAAATTCTGGAACATTAAAAACTTAACCTAGCATTTAATCGGCAGTTGTGCCGATTAAAACTATCTCGTGATAAAGAATTTTTGGGAGCAAAATTTAGCGTAACTCGCTTCACGAACTTTAGTGATTTAATTCTTTGATAGTTGAACTTCAAGTGGTTTAATTCTTTGGCATTCAGATAATAATTTCAGATGATAAGACGTATCATATCAAACTCTACGTGCATCTACTAACGTGTTGCTGATATCGCGAAATTGAGGAAAGGATGAAATTTATGTTTCACCATTTTTTTTTTTTTTTGGGTAACTCTTTTTCTGTTATTTCCGTATGTCAAATACATTTATACATGAACGAATATCAGGTGGGACATCGAGTCTACGTCAATTTAGCTGTTAGACAGTAAAGTCCAGAAATTGTCAATTCCAAACAGTCAATTAGAATAATCGCAAGATTTGTAATTCCATCGTATATTTTTCCCACTATGTTCCAAAAGTAGTGCGTCACTTTTGAGAAAGTCGTGAAATATCTTCTCAGTAACCTTTTCGTAATTTCCTATTGCCCTCGTAAGATATCAACCGTCATTTTATTATCTGCTTCTATATATTTTGCATATATTTTCATTCTACGAATACACTATCGTAATGCTTATTCCGTTTCGTAATCAATTCAGAAAATTCTCGTACAGTATCGATAACATCGACAATTCAAGAACACCCAAATAGTCAAGCACTGTGATAACATAATAAATGAATTACAAACTTAATACCTATCACATTAAAAATTAAAATAGAAAATGACCACGGAGTGAGGTAGAATAAAAAAATTTCAAAAAATTCAAGCACAAGCTTTACATGGTAAATATGATTTTTTTTCATTTTTGTTTTGTGTTCAATATTCCAAAATGTGTTCATGGTAATTAAATCAACAAATATTTGCAAAAAAATTGTTTAAACTTATAAAAAGCATTAAAAAAAAAAAAGAAAGGAAGTTATCAAGAGCAAAGAGCAGGAAAGGACTGTCCGTAGGACCTCGGCGTCGGCGTCGACGGGCCCCCTTTTTCTCTTAGACAGAAAACAGGAGAGAAGCGCCTGATTCCACGTAGCAGTAATTCTCTCATGTAAGTGTCAGAGAGAAAGAGAGAGAGAGAGGAGAGAGAGAGAGACTGGGTGTACGAGGGCCTCGAAGACGATTAGATATGGTGACACACCCACCCCCATTGACGTCATAAGGCCCCTCTCTCCCCTCTCCTATGCCTGCCCCCCACCGTCCCCTCTACATAACTCAAAGCTGAGCAAGTCTCGACCAGCAGCCTCGAGGAAGTCGTAGATACTCGGATAACAGAACTCCCATACCTGTTAGGTCTCGTTTATAATGACTGGCCGTACTCAAATGCTTCCCAGGGCTATTCAACCTCTCATGCAAGATTGAGGTAGGATAGTCTGGGATCCTTTGGGACTTAAAAGGATCAGTCCCCAAAAGAGGGATTTTTTCCGTTCTTTCTTATAATATCCTCCCCGCTTCTCATTCCACTCGAGACTTTTCTTTTTCATATTCAATATTTGCGCGCATCCAATTGACTATTGATTAATTTGATTTTTTGGGTCAGTTATAGGTATAGCTCTTGATAAGTCCCAAAATTAATAGCGAGATACACGTGCACACTTGGTTAAGGAATCATTCATTCTTTTACACTTGTATGGACTCTAGCAGAATTAATTTTTAATACATCATTTTTGGGGCCTTTTCAGGGCCTACTATTTAGTAACTGGTACAATACTGAAATCTAGATGCTCTATTGTTACGTGTTAAGCAAGGGCTACTGTCGGTGCATAAGTGCTGTTAATTGGTTGCATTGCATTATTCTACTCCCATAATACGTCGTACTGTGAAATTACGTAAAAAGTCAAGTCTTGGACATATTACTCGAGGTAAATTCGATATCTTTGTACACAGTCTAGTTAAGTAATAAAAAAAAAAGAGTTACTGTGCCAACTTTCAGTAATCCCAGTAGAAATTTACTTTGAAGACACGAGGGGTCCGCCGTGGGCCCCAGTTAGGCTTGTTCAGACTCGGCAAAGACCTAGCTAGTTCCTCGATTTACAAATGATAAAGTTCTACTACGGCCACAATTAGACGATTTTCGAAATACGAAAAATCGTTATTTCTTTAATTAAAAAGCAATAGAAATAGATAAATTGAAAATATCGTATATCGAATTTCTCTCAAATTTTCAATCAGTTATTCGCGTAGCGAACTTGCATATCTCAATGAATCTTATGTGTTGCTACTGAACTTTTAAATATATAAATATTATATAATCTTGTATATGCATCGATTACTTGGAAACAAGTCCAAGTATATGACATAAGACAAAGAGATCACTGTGATAAACTGAAGTTCGAATATAAAGGAATAATTCCCATAGTGCAACGTAGATACGTGTTACGCAACAGGGTATAAATTAATAGGCAATTCAGTTAATTAGCAATACACGGAATTCGTATCAATTGCGTTAAGCGTGACTTCAAATCAATTTCGTTAATAAAAGTGAGATTGGGGCACTCTAATAATTGAAGGATCTTCTCTTTCCTTTGTCTTCACGAGTCAGATATCATTGTTAGATGAATTCACGCATCTATGCACTTCGAGCGATGCTACCGTATGCTAGTAGTGTATATACTATATGTATGCCATGACGCGATGCTAGTATAATAGTCGTAGATTAGACGTGAGCAGAGTACGATTGACTGTATCTAACCAAAAAAGAAGCAGAAAAATCTGTATTCTTAATTAAGATTCTCGCGCTTTGTTACGTAGTAGCTATATGATGACTCGAACCTGACTGACTAATTAATCTATCCAATAGTGAATTTTACTTAGAAATCATGTACGTGATGGTCAGTATAGGTCAGGAATGATTAATTTACAGGAAATTCCATCATTTAGATATAGTCTGCTTTAGAGCACCATACGAATAAGATTCGAGTCTAGGAATTAATTGTATGTAAAAAGTAACGTCATCGAATAAAATCGATATACACTTTTATCATGTGATATATTAAATATGGTTTAGCATTGAAAATAGGTAAAATGATATTGTACCAGTGGTTATCCCGTGTGGAAGGTATTGGGTAATTGATTAATAAATTAATCAAATAAAAAAATATAAATAAAAGATTAGCACAACCCGTTTTTACGCGGTTAATTAAAAAAAAGGCTTTTTTTCTCGCATTAATCATCATTCAAATCAACGGAATAGTACGGGTGTTCAACGATCATTACGCGGGACGAAGATCATTCGGATTTTTTATCATTTAAAGTACTTGTCACATTGGATATTGTAAAATGGGAGGAAAAGAAATAAGAATGATAATTAACCGCGTAATTGCGTCAATTATATCGATTTAAAAAAAATTTCAAAATTTGTATTATGATATTTTCATATACGGTATTGATTGCTTTGAAAGTTTTAATGATATCTTATATAAGAGACATGATAAAACATAAAAGAAGACTTAACCTTTACTCCGTATAGTCCACAAAAATTACACTAACAATAAGATTCCTACCGGTCTCTCAGACCGCTACTCCATCTCCAGTCGGGTATCAATAGCGTAAGCACTTAATATATAGTTTTTATATTTAAGAAAATTATTTTGAGTAGATAAATTGTTTATTGTAATTTTATGTAATCAATGAACACAATTTTGGGTATTTAGAGTATCAAATACATTAAAACAGCGATCCGTTAAGACCAGTATTACGGAGTAATAGTTAAATGCAGTAACGCGTTTAACGCAAGAGTAACGTGTAATGATACCAAATTATGAAATAATTGTTATTCTTTAAATTTATGCAATTTAACAAAATTCTAGTATTCACACGATGCGTAATAACGATAAGGACAATTTAATTTTAATTTGTGTTTTTTTTTATGCCCGACATAACCTACAACAGAAACTGTTGGTGAAGTAAGACTTCTGAAAAAAAAAAGTTTACAGAAATTCAAATTCGTGATAAATATTACATTTAAAGTGAGCATTACTAACTGCTAGAAAATTGTCAAATTGCGATGTAATAGGTACGTGGAAGACATCAAGGAAACCTGAATGACCGTTTAAACGCAGCGTGACGGTCTCTAAGCATTCAGTATATAATGTAGCCATAGCACAGAAACGACCACGGACAGGTCATAAACCTTCGTCTACTAGGTTGCGGCCAGCAAATGAGAAGTACATTTTCGTCACGTAGTCACAACTCGGGTGACAAAACGATAAAGTAACAAAACGTTCTTGGAATCCGTGTACGCCTTACGTTTTTGTTCTTACTCTCCGGTTCTCTCTTTCTCTAGCTCATCGCATTTCAATCTCGCGACACACTTTGCTCAAGGGATGATGTAACTTGATCGTCAAGTTGCCACGCGGTAAATTACCTCAACCAAAAGCATTTGTGTAAGGGCCAATAAAAAAATACACTATAGCTTATATATGTATATTTACACACATATATATAGCATACACATCATCACAAATCATGTGACGAAAGCAATCAGTAGCCAATTTCGTTAAAGGAAAAAAAAAACAAAAAGTTCTGATTAATGCAATGCAATCTCCATATTAAAATATATTCATATGATTGTACCTCAGTATGGACCTCTTTTTAGATATACTAATTTTTTAGTATTATTGATAATGATAATGACTATAATACTACTACTAATAACAACTATAATAATAATAAATGTGGTTCATTAATCGGATTGAGTAATCTACTGCTTTCAATGCGTAAGAACGATTTCTTTTTTTTTTTCTTTCTTTCTTATCTCGTCTCTGTGTATCAAGTGTACAACGTAACCTGTACGTCCTCACCACGTGGTGTCAGAGAATGCAAAGTGAGGTTAAGTTGACTTTTCGAAAACTCACCTTGATGTTAACAACCTGTCTGCGTCGGTGGTATGGCGTGAAATGTTGGAGTGTTTCTTCGTGAAGAAGGTGAACTTGGTAGTTTCGAAGAGGCGAAACGAGAACTGGCGAGTGGAGGGTTGCTGTCGGCACATTTATACGTTTCAAATGTAACAATCTGCATCCCTCGCTTGGTGCTGATTGGTTGCCGGTACAGAAGAGTGGGGGCTTCGTTACTGGGGAGACCGATTGAATTTGTCACCCATACGCTCGTCGACCACACGAGCTGCTATGCACGATACTCTTTCTCGTATACATTATTTGCACCCTTGCACGTACTATTAATCGACGTTTGATTTCTTGGAAAATCGTCCATTGATCACTATTCTTATTGGTTATTATTTTATCGATCGTAGTTGCCTTCAAATTGGTAGAGGACAAGTCGTCGAAGACTTTAGATAGTCCCGTGTTAATGAATACTGAAGAGTCGCGGCAAACTCCCGGCAAGCCCTTTGACATGGCCCGTTAAAAAGAGCGGGAGGAATAACGAATTTGAATTGAATACGTTGAATCATTATTCAACGTATCATTGAAACTGAAGACTATTGGTTCGTAAGAATTTTTTAAACGTGTTTAAGAGACTTTGTAATTTTTTATAAATGAAATACAAATATTTGTTATTTAATTGTATGCATTGATTGTTGCAACTACTTGGGTATGTCATGAAATTAGGAATATTATTATTTTTATTTATTAAAATGTAGGATTTACCTAATCTGTGTCGTAACAGCTTGGACTACGCTAAGATTATATCAAGTTTTAGATATTATTATCTTCGCGTATGAAGAACTGTATTATTGTTGTTATTTACATTATTAAGTGCTATGTCATCTTTCATGTTTACATAAAATATGTTAAATAGGGAAATTCTTAGAGAGATTCGTGATGACTCTTGCTATCTATCTTGATTCAATCTCTTAGCTGAAATTTAGGTTAGGTTATCTTACCAAATCTTCAAAATCTATTATTCAAGTCTAGTCATATTGGACGTTGTGTTGGATACGTTTAAAGAAAAGTATATCATTTCTTTTGATTTCCTGTGTTAGAAATCCCATGAAATTGAAATTGACCAAATTTTATTCCCAACAAATTCAAAACAAGACTTTAGCATCTGCATTGAATATACTAATATAAGTTTTACTTTTATTTTTGTCGTTTGAACAATTTAACAGTTTTCCTACTATCCATTATAGCTTGAACATCCTAAAGACGTCTCATGGACGCATAGACGTCCTGTAAATATCTTACGGTTATATTGCGTTGTGTTGGGATCGTACGAATATACATTGCAAGGATATTATTGATTATGCAGAATAATTACTGAACGAAATTATGCAATTTTCGTTTTATATTAATATAAAATATATCGCACGTTATAGCCCTATATCCTATATCCATAAAACACAAAACAATGCAAAACTAATATTTTGCCACTTTTATATTTTATGAGTACAGCTATAAAAATTGGTATGAAAAAAAAATTCGCCAAAATGATATTAAACGTGAGGTTACATCAGAAATGTCATCATACCCAGATTTGCTTCTTACTTGTTGGTTAGTCATCTTATACAATTTTTTTTTTTTCATTTTAATACATGCATAAAAGCAATCATTCGAAAATCGTTTCATCTTAACTGCATATGCAAAAATATTATGGATCATCCTACGATAATACTTTTTACTTCTGATATAACTACTACTAATATTAATATTCTATTAGATAGCTGTTGCGTAATGCTTTATATATTACCCATCGCACGTCTTTAGATATTCCCAAGTCATTAACATAATTCCAATCAATTGAAAATCTGCCTACGAGAACCTGAGAATGAACTGCCGATGCTCTAAAGTTGGCAATTGTCGCCGAATGCAAACGCGCATTAACAAGCGAATCGTTATAAATATTGATAGTATTACAATCATTTAACGTCATAGTCATTGTCACGTAGAATCACCTTTGAATTACCGAACACGATAGTAATCATAAGCGATATCATAAAAAAAAAATCAATTAATTATACTTGTCATTGCATCGTTCAAATAATTTTTGTAATAACTTTTATTACTAAAAAAAGTATCTACTTATATTATATATAAGGAAAAAAAAGTAAAAATCAGGAGGAAACGAAAAAAGTGGTATAAACCTGCAACCTCCATATCAGTTAGTCGAGGGATTTGAGAATCGTTATTTCTATTTACCCTAATTATCATGATGGACATCATTAATGTCATTGTGAAATAAGCAACCTAAAAAAATCGTCAGTTTCTCCGCGTGTTATGCGCCTGCTGTCACGATCCTTGGCGCGCGAGAATGTGCGGATAGTCACGCAGTCCTCTCGATTGCAATGCAAATAGTTGCAACCATTCAATGCTCGGCCAGGAAAAAATGCTGTTGTGAAGAAAGTGCGAGAAAAGAAATAATGATCAAAGGAGAAGCTATATTAGTCTTGACTGAATGGCAGAGGGTAGTGGAGGGTAGCCAATTGGGCACAGAATAAGAGGGTGAGTACCACGTGATTGAATATTAGAAGGAGTGGGGATGTAGTAAGGGAAGGTCTTGGAAATTCTTAAAGTAATGCAAACGGGTGACGTGCAGTCTCCCGCGTGCTCGGATATCAGTCGGTAAAGAAGTTCTCATGGTATCTTAGATTTCTATCTGGAATTACATCTTATCTTGAATTCTTAGAAGGAATCATTAATGCTATGCTTACGACATCCTCGGTGTCGAGTTCGATCCACTATTTCTCGGAGATGATTTCAATGTTTGATTCCGAAATTTTTCTTCTCTACTGTTCTCGGTAACGTTTTGGTATTCTAAACTGGATTTCTTTTTTGTCTTTTATTGTAGCTTTGCCTTGATCTAAAATACCGTTATGTTGTATCTTTTCTAAGGGACATCTTTTTATGGGTTAAAACGCAAAACAGTTCGCTGAATTTAACACTAGTATTATGATTCGAGTGTATCAATATTTTGCCTATTTTCAGGCTGCCCGATGACGAGCAACGGGTATGCAATTTATTTGTGAAGGACAACCACCCGTGGAGATAACAATATGTCATTTGAATTACCATTAGTTTGACTCTTGAAAATTAGCGAGGTGATTCAGTGGCATGTGTTCTCGTTTGAATTACCCAGTATTTTTTTTAATAAGTGGCGAGTCTGCTGAGTGTCGAGATTATGGCAGTTTTTACTCGTTTCGTCTGCTATGAAGAGAATCGAAATAACCTTTACGATTGGAGTCTAATAGTGCACTGATTTTTGTCATTCTTTCAGTCAATGTCTTCGTTTACTATTTTCCCTCGGCATTGAAGAACTCATTTTCATAGCACGAGAACCTTCTCGATCGTATTTTCGAAATTTTCAATAACCAATTTAAAATCTGTGATCAAGCGCTTCTTGATGTCCCAATAACATTGAATTATCCAATATCCCCTAATTTAAAAAAGACTAACAACCAATTGGCTAATGTCATAGCTAACGTAATTCTAATCAAAGTTTAATATCAATAATAATTGTCGCTGCAACGCGAATGATTGACTAACGCATTATTTTTTATATTTAAATCTTTGTTGTTTGTTTATTTAAATATTAGTACCCAAAATATTAGTGACGATGCAATATTATTATCAGTTTATAATCAAATCTGTCGTTAGAAAACACTAAATGAATTATGACATTTTTGAGGAGGACACGATAACCAGACATCAGCCAATCGAGGACTTCCTGGAGAAAACGTAAATTCGCAGTACATTGCGAAAGACTCCTCATTGGCCGATGATGTTAATAGCGCCAATTTTTTTTTACGTTAATTGAATAATAGTTATCAGTTTCCGCGAATAACAAGACGTGCCTCGATCTGACAATGGAATTATAATAAAGTACGAAAAGAAATGTTTATGCAAATGATATTAATGTGCACTCGATAAAATCGGTTTCTTATTACCCAAGAGTAAGCATCATTCAAGGAATCAGCGTATATTAAAATATATATATATAATTTTATTTTTTTTAAATTGTACCACACAGTTTATTGCGTATACAGCATACAGTCATTCGGCAGGTATTCGATGTCTTCGATATCAAAGTCATTTACATTTAATTGAGTAAGTAAACTTCGATAGAGGTCAGTGTCCTAGAACAAATATTCTCTGACCGAATTCCACGTGTAAATTCGATATTACATCACGATCGTTATAGATTGATTTGATAATGAATTATTAAAGTATCTCTTGATAGAAACCGCTCTTGTCTTATATTTACAGCATGTTGCTATCTTACGTTGCAAGTAACAGCGGTAACCTAAATAGGCGATACATGAATTTAGATTATTAATCCACGGCAATTGTCTGTTATATTTAATTTTGGTAGAAAGAACTTTATTAATAATCGAGAATTGTCTTATATAAATTCGTATTGTCCAAGGATCGTGGCTTCCGATTGTAATTCAATATAGAAGGTAACGTCCACTTAATCCTGTATTATCCGCCCAAATGGCCCCCCGCCGAATTTAATATCATGCCAATTAAAAGATATTGGACGAAATTAATTCTTATCAATTTCATCGTTTGAAATTGATTGATTGCTGTTTGTTCTATTTACATGTGTGGCATCTTCTATTGCGGATGTGCACGTGACATACATGCGATCATTATACACGCGTGAAAACAATATTTAGCAGTCTTGCGATTGCTGAGTATATACATATAGTACGATATTGTATATAAGTATGATCTTACTGTACAAAATATATTCTGTATATTTTTAGATATTATATAAAGTTTGGTTAGTGTATTGATTCTATATTTATGTGTAGGTCT
The DNA here is from genome assembly GCA_031001745.1 of Hartigia nigra. Classification (NCBI taxonomy): domain Eukaryota; kingdom Metazoa; phylum Arthropoda; class Insecta; order Hymenoptera; family Cephidae; genus Hartigia; species Hartigia nigra. The sequence continues at coordinate 335,801 of JARPRG010000363.1, forward strand.
TATGTGCGCCATTATTAGACCAGCAATTACAGTGCTGCTAGGGGGGATGACTTTTCGTACGTAATTCGTAGAAATGATTCCTTCGGTTTCTTAAGAGTAGAACGTCAATGATTCAATGGGCCACCTCCGGTGCCTTTAGGAAAGGCTACGGGTCTTCTCCCCCCATTGGCAACACTTGCATAGAATTAATCGATAATTCATTGATTTGAAAAAGAAATTGATTTCGTCACCTTGCGTGCAGAACGGTGTCATGGTACGAAAGCTTTTAGGCATTCTTAATAACGCTTTAAAACTTTATTGGATGTGGGTAAATCAGTATGGATTTGTAGAGTATACAATTTTTACTAATTTCTCTGTACGATGAGTTCGTTTATTTACATATAGAGGATTCAAGAATACAAGATAATATGTTATATTACTTTTCAAATCTACTATGTCTCCAAGCTAGTACAAAATGCCGTTTAAGGCTTCCATGCTTGGATTTTTGGCCTGGTAGTAGAATAAGGTACATATATCTTTTTCGTACCAGAAAGATTTGGCTCGTGTTCCTGCAGCATCCACTTGTATTTTGGACGGTTCGGGTCTTTATGTGGGGGTAAATCTGTTTTGTAATGGAGCCATCCGTACCATTCGACTGGAACCATAGATGCATCATATTCTAATTTCACATGGTCAGCATACTCTATCCATCTGTTACGACCTATAAACATAGTTTATACGTAACATTTTTTTCTATTACTCAGTTAAAATAATATTATACCTACTTCTATTTTCATTATTACTTGAAATTTAGATATTGTACATTCTGCTACACAGAACAATAAATATTGCAGAAACATACTGACAATAAAATAACTCAATGTTTCATAAGTTAAGCAATAAAACACTGTTCTATGGTACGAAATTTCAACATCATAGGATTCTTTAATAAAGAGGATTGATTACCATAGAAGTATGCGTTATTTTCATAATAACGATTCCCATACTTGTCTTCACCCACTAAAGTTCCATATTTTAATTCATCACGCCTGCCAAAGAGAAATTTTATAATTAAATAATAGCAACATTACCCTAACCTCACCAATAATTTGATAGAGGTTAGGAAACCATAGTGATATGAAATTCATGAATTATAGTATTAACAATAATGTACAGGTAAAGAGCTCTCAGGGATTTAAAGATGCCACCATTTTGCCGAATTATCTGGGCCAAACGCACAATTTTGTCAAGTCCGATTATACTCGCCATTTTTACTTGACAAGTTACATAAACCTGAAATATTTCGACGCTAGATGGCAGGATTTGCTGGTCATCTATTGGCAAAAGCTTGAAACAATTAGTAATTCTCGAAAGTAGAGGCACGTGACTAATTTGACGGAAAAGAAGGACGTTGACAGAAGAAGACGTTTAGCGAAGAAAACGATTGGCTGTTAATCCACATACAGTGAGTTGTATACGAAAATCATTATTACCGAGCCAAACAAAAGGTAATAAGCCTTTCAAGTCATGAAAAGATTTTGTAATTAGCTAATGTCAACAATTCGTGGCTAATATACATATGTTGATTTACGACGGGTAACCTAGAATTCTTAATATAATCAAAGATCGTAGGATGTAATATATGTATTTATCATGACGTCCAAATTTGTTGCCTATGGGAGGATTTTGAATTTCAACTAAATTTATCTTCTACTCAAAAATAGAACACTTTTTTTGTTATGATACAGCCAAAAGGAACTTAACAATGGCTACTGTACCCCTGATATTTGCTGAGGAAGATGTTGAAGGTGGTGGAAAGGAAGAAAATGCAGGAGGAATTCAAAATGATTTTACGTATAACAACAATGTTCACAATGCCAACATTAAGATTCGCATGGGTAAATTTTCATAATGCTGTACATATTTTATAGTATTAAAGTAGCTCAATTAAATTATTGTCACTCGTGATATAAATTTCAGCTTTCTTGCGCAAGGTGTATGGATTATTAAGTATTCAGCTGTCGATGACAGTGATTGTTGCTGCTATATTCATGATTTGCGAACCAGTGAAATTGTTCGTCCAGCAAAAGTAACAACTTAAAATTATATGCATCTTTCATAGTAATTAATAACATGCATAATTAATTGATTTTTAATTACAGTACATGGATGGTAGGGACTTCATTTTTTCTGACTCTTGGAATTCTAATTGCCCTTTCTATCAAAAGAAAAGATCATCCTGTCAATTTAATTCTCCTGAGTGCCTTCGTAAGTGAAATTTTACAATTGGCAAAGTTGTAATTAAAGCCATTAATGCTTTGTTATAGTATTATAATCTTTGTGGATTAAATACTGTAACAGTTTACAATAATTAAAAAAAAATATTTTCTCGATCTTTACAAGGATATTTTCTAATTCTTTTTATTTGCAGACTTTGGTGCAAGCCTACACTATTGGTGTCATAGTAACAATGTACGATAAATCCATTGTTCTTGAAGCGCTTATAATTACTTTGACTGTCGTCATTGGATTAACAGCATATACTTTCCAAACAAAAAGAGATTTCTCATTTTTGGGTTTTGGGTAAGCTAATGTTACTAGCATTGTTATATTATTTATTATGTACTATAACTAGATACAGAAAAGTTTGCATCACTTACTTTTATATAATGTATTGAATTAGATGACATTTATTATAAAATATATAGTAAAACACATAATACATCATTTTATTTTGCAGGTTATTTGCAGGATTGTGTGTTCTACTCGTTGGTGGTCTAATACAAATTTTTGTACAAAGCACTGCACTAGAACTTGTGATAAGTATTGGTGGTGCATTACTGTTTTGTTTATTTATTATCTTCGACACGCAATTACTAATGCACACACTTTCACCAGAGGAATATATTCTAGCTACGATCAACATCTACCTGGATATAATAAATCTGTTCCTTCACATCCTGCGAGCTCTTGCTGCCGCAAAACATTAAATATCTTTTTATCCAATGTTATTCACGTAAATTGTAGTTTACGTATCTGTTCCCAAACTGTCTATAAGTTAAAGCTGTCTTATTAACAGTTTGATTTCTCGAAGAGCATTTAGTGCGAAAAGCACTTCAGCCAAACTTTTAATATATTTATGAACTGTCTATTTGATTAAATATTCATATTTGGCAAAGAGATTTATAGTAGAATCCTTTTACGAATCAATCAAATTTATTCTATCAGTCAATTATCTGTTTCTTAAAAGCATTTAGATTATATTTTGTTATGGGACTTGTTTCAAACATTGATACTTAAATTTGGGTCTTGGAAGATAAAATATGTTTAAAACACAATGGTATATAAGAACGAATGGTATATAACAATATAAATTTGTATCACGTAAAAGAACTTCAATTATACCAGATCTTTAAGCTCATAAATTTTGATGTTGATAAAATGTAATAAAATTGTGTCAAAACGTGGATAATAACTGCACGATTTTAATAGTAGTATTATTTTGGTTTTACCTTTGAGCTGGCATAAAAATGCGACATTGTTACACGTTAAAGACGTTATAACTTACAGAAACAACTGCGTGCAGTATCTTTACAATAAAAGTCATTGCGTATTGAACTACAAAAGGACTGATGTATATTGTGATTTTATTCATAGGACGATCTGAAAAAATATGATACATCTTTATTACGATGAAATTGTCACTTTCTACGATTATTTTTGAGGTTCCTTTACAATTGAAATTCAATATTTAATAATTGCTTATTAAAATTAACGTTTATATACATATATTGATTTATTATTATAACAAAAGATTCCTTTATTACGTTATTTCTTTGCAAGAAATCTTTATTCCGGTTATTGTGACTGGTGATATTAAAAATTATATTTTATGATTGCAATTTTAACAAAAAGTATGTTACATTAAACAAAAGTAAAAATACTTTGTACAGTGGGTTTGCGAGGTGGATATAAAGTATGATCAATTGTACTGTATCTATACAGAGCTGTCCGCGGCTACTTTTAGAATGGTGGTAGGAGCTTATTTGTTTTTTCAATGTAAAATCTTTTTATTGTAATAACATTATCAATTAGTCGTTATATAGCTGTGACTGTTTATTGAAAAATAATAAAGTATATAAAATGATTTGTTCTCTGGAATTAATAATCGTTTGCAGAATTACAGTATGAACCACTAAAACGTTATTTAAATCACAAATACTTTCTCAGAAGATACACAAAGTTTACTATTTTACTATTTTTTCAATAAGGAAGGACTTCTAATTGCGTATTATCAAAATTTCCTTGAGCCTTTTATTAATGGTAGAAGGATTGCTCCCTTGTCGATAAGATTGTAATAAAGTAATGTTCTTAACATTAGGACTAGCGCTGAATGTATACCTAATTTTATATGAAATCCATTGTTCTATTGATTTGGTTGTTTAGTGTTAATTCAGATAAATTTTTCATGAATTATGTAATAACTATGAAAAATAGATTGGAATTATGGTGAAAAATTCGAGGAGAAAACAAACATCGATATTTGAGGTTTTCTGTGTTTTATTGTGGTACATAAATTGGGCAATATATTGTTTATGAGGTTTCCATAGCGGCTGTCGAATCCTCAGTGTACTTGCCCTTGTCCTTACCCAGAGCAGCAAGACGACCCTTGCTCCTCCTGTCGATGATCTTTTTGCGATCCTTGTCCATCTTTAATTTGACGATAACAGTCTGCAAAATGTGAAATATTGATAAAACATAGTATCTTTCCTTGCTTTAATTCGCACATCTAACTTCTGTTTAATATAAGATCAGTGCCAACTATTCTGCATTAATCAGACCAAGATCGAACAAGTTAACCAACGAACAGGAGAACCCTGAACGCAGTTTCACAAGTCAAACTTGATTGTCCGCTTCTACGTGAATGGTTTAAGTCATCATATTAAGATTTATTTCATCCTATTCATGTTTGCATAAATCCAGTCCATTGATTTTGAAAGGCAATCTTTTTTTTATAACTTGCTATGGGATTTACCTTAGAGGGATCAATGCCAACGTATACACTTGCGCCGTTAGCTTTCTCACGTTGAATTCGTTCAATGTATATGACGAATTTTTTTCTGTACACCTGGATCACTTTGCCGACCTGTTGACCCTTGTAGTGACCACGAACAACCTAAACACAAAATAAGTAAGTGCCACGAGGATACCCAAACTACTCATACCGACGTCCAAACACTTTTAAATTAATGTTCAGTGCCAACTTCTCTGCAGGATACAAACCGGATACAAGCAGTAAATTGTCACCTGAGAGAACCTCAAGGACTACTTCACCACTCGCATCGTTTGTTCGCATCATCCGTGAATGGTTTAGTTCATCATAATAAATTAAATGCAGTATATAAATTTGTAACGATACAGAGTTACTGCAAATATTAAATGCACTTTGCATATTTGAAACAGTGAAATAAAATTTAAAAAATACTTAATCAAGAAAAAGAAACTTAACGTGTCCTGCAACAGACGATCAGTAAAAGCCACATAGATGAATATGCGTGGAATGTAAAATATAGAGGTTAGGTAAAGTGAATTTATATTATTGCATTTATGATAAAACAATAAAAGTTCATACTATCAATTTAGTACAAAGATCTACAAAAGAAAGAACTTCAAAATAAAATGTTCTATCAGTTACTTAGAAAGGTTATGGATTGGAGTAGGGAAGCGGTTAAAACATTGAGGTTAGGTTGTATTACCTGGACTTCGTCTTCCTTGCGAATAGGCATAGAACGCACGTTGTACTTTTGTCTCAACTCCTTGGACAGAGGTGCGCTCATCAGCCGTCTCCTAATGTGAGAAGGAGCAGTAAAATGCCTCTTGCGATTTTTCCTACGCGAGGAAGTCACCAATCTGTTGAACTTCATCTTGTCGACTCTCCTGCACACAAAATAGCATAAAATTACTATGAGATTTCATTTACAGAGATCTTATTTAAATCTTGTATATATATATTTATCATGTTTATCAACGTTATGCATAACAATGTGTTTCAGTAGAACTCGAAAAGTTCATGGCAAAACAACGACTCGCATGGACGTTACGAGTTCTGTCACTGTGCGACGGAATAATGCGAATTAAATGAATTGTTTTGGCGACATAGAAAAAACACTGCTGCGGTTTGTCGCGGCGATGTTTTTACTCGATACTTTTCTATAATTTCATTAACCGATCGGATTCCTTTGTGGGAGATTAATGCAGATTCTCAAACGAGAAACTCACCGACAACAGCAAAGTACCACAACACTAACCGGAAGAATGGCTACGCGCCGGAAAGAAAACGCTGTACGCTCTGCGTAGTGCGCATTATAATCTGCGCAGCGGGAAATATGAATTTTTCTACGTATCCTTTAAGGTGTCTTCTCAAGTCACTCGTGAAACTCAAAAAATCAGATTTCTAATTGGTCAATATTATTTTCAACGAAAAATTTGGCCAATCAAGATTCTAATACTCTAATGCATACGATTAAACTGAAAAGACTCCCTTATGGCCAATTTTTTCACACTTTCAAATAGTTATTCTTCGGATAGAGGTATCCGATTCTACGAAGATATCTTCCCGATAAAGTTATCGAGAATTTATCCAAAGATGAAAAAACTGACCACACAATACTTTAAATAAAGATGGTACAGTACTTTATAAAGGAATTGTAAGATTATATCGACTCTGTATTCTGTTATCTTAAAATTTGATTAAACCCTTTTTTAAATTTCTTAAAATTAGTAGTAATGATTTATAGATGTCGCTAGGTGGTGCTCTTGTGATTGGTTGGCTTTTATACAAGAAATCCAATCGAAACATTGCTGAGTTCAAGTTCTAGCTGGCACTGTGTTCTTCCTTGTCAGCCATTGTACTCGTAAGCAGCTCGCCGTTTTCGCGTAGCTGCATTTTCGGACGCTTTCGAATTTTATTGAATTATGAGGTCAGTTAGTGGAAAATCAACAATGTCCATAAAGAGCAGGGTGAGTAATAAAATTATTACAATAAAGTGCTTCTTGTGTAAGTCAGTTGTGTAAATACTATTGGGAAATTGATGTAAAAGAGATGTTCCGTTATTTCTCTTACTCAATGAATATTGCAAAATTGTTCAACGACGTGTATTATACTTTTGGAGTTCATCGTGGATTTTGCTTCGTACACCTGTAAAATGTTTAAAGTTTTATTGTTATCGTTTCTACCTTCTTTTTTTTCTTATGCCAATATTGTCCGTATCGTCGAATAATATATCAACCCCCTGCCAACTGACAAACAGATAACACAGTATTTGCAATATTTTGATTGTAAAAATAACAGCAAAAAACATCTTATCACGTCAGGAGTTACATACGAGACACATTTTTTTACATAATTCTCAGGACACATTTTTTAAATTAATATTTATCTAACTTAACAGCCATTTTCTCGCTAAACAAATTATCCGATGACCTCGATATTTCTTGTCCCATTTATTAATTCGTAAATGTGTCGTATATTTCATTCGGAATCTTATGAAATTCATTACTTTCACTTTTACCATTGATTGACATTTTTACGCAATTTTCTTTAACATCTTTGAGTAGGTACAATTTCGTAATTCTGTACAAAGAAAGCCTACAATGTCTACCTGTCATATATATACATATAAATAAACATGTACTCTTTTTCTAATCGTATTAAAAAATGGAAGATCCGATCAACTCAAGGATTAATTCATTCAAAGCTTTCATGAGTTCAGTTAAGAATTACACAGTAGCGAATTCTTTGGCACAGTGTAAAATTCATAACAATCGTACTCTCGATGCGAGACATTTCTTCCTTGACAGTTCATTAAAATTTACATGTCTTCTCGGTGGTTCTTCGTTCCAACCATTACAAAACAATGAGGATCACGTGAGCGACGTGACGTGTATTCGCGTTTTTGCACAAGTTCCGCAAAGATCTTCAGTTTACGCCTGTTAATACGCGCATACACTGGTGCATACGTGCAATTGAAATATTCGATTTTCCGCGGTATGTATTAACAGGCCCTGGTACATTGTTATTGATCGTTCTTGCATTGACCCTGACCTACGCTAATAAATACAAACTGTACTCCTCTTGCCTTTTAATGCGTGTCACAATATTCACTATTTGCATAATTCGCTAGGAGAAAAAATTAAAATTATCTTCTATCGTCACGGGGACCCGTATACAACTTTATGTGGAAAGAATGCGAAACTTCGACAAAATATTTACTTTTGAGACTGGTTGTCAAGCAATCTATATAGGTACAATGTGAAACATTATAAAGTAAGGAAGATAAATTTTATTGACTTAAAAACGTCAATGGAATATCGCCTCATCGTAATTCGCGAACACTTGTAGAACAGCGTCAGAAACAGTAATTTTGTTATCGCAAAGACTATGAGATAAAAGTTTCTTGCTCGCTCACGTATTTTCTCGAATTTTCGACACGTAATATTAAGTCCATATAATTCGTGTTTTATATATGTACGTAATATTACGCTATTAATATCTCATATACCCTGGCACTTGTGTTTCAAACTTGTCATATTATAATAATCAACAATTTTACGTACACTAAAAATGTCGCGGAAAAATCATGAGAAACAACAATAACATCATTTCAGATCTAAAATACGAATGTTTAGAAATACCGGAAATTTGGTTAATTAAACAACAATGTTTCTTCTAAATAAATAAGTTTATAGAAGCGAATAAGGTTATCAGTGTGATATCACGTATAGCGAATATCGTTACTGGTGTCATTTTTATTTGAATATCATTTCTTATCGGTTGCCATATGAAAAACAAATCACTTCTGATTTGAGCGACATGTGACTTTATCGCATGAACATTAAAGGGGTCATAAGACGTAGCGAGACAAGCACCAATGAAAAGTCCTTATTACGTGGGTGTGTTACATCGATGTACTTGTTTCTTACGTTATTAATTGATTGTTTTTTAATGACACTAACCCTTTGCGTCATTTGGATGACTTAGAAGTTTTAACGTAATGCGTCGTTAACATGCTTCCCTTCAAGGTTATAAACGAGTATGAGCATAATACTTGTTTGATAGTTTTATCAGACAAAGACAATCTCTAGATAAATTATTTTGGATAGTGATAAATACAAATTTTTTTTATCGAATGCCACTCCTTGCTACTTGTTGAAATAAAACGCCCGATTCATTGATTGAACTATTAGGATGACTGGTTATTTCAGGTATAATGTATCGTAACTTTAAAATTGTTATTAAAAACTTGTATTCGTCTCCATAGAGGTTGTCGGTTGACCAATAAGCCTAATACTTATAATTTTATTTGATCGAAACCTACTTTATTTATGTTGTAAGTGATGTTATGTAACTATTATCATAATTATTGTGATTATTTGATTGCAGATCATGAGAATGGTGGTGAGTTCAAACTCCTAGGTAGCATTGTTTTAACAAGTTTCCTGGAGACAGAGTTTGGATTGGTTAGCAGTTGTGTACATCAGTTCTGAATTTGACAGTGAATTTTACTGACATCCTATTATCCTTAACGATTCTTTGGAATACGATCGCAGAGTAAAAAGAGACTTTAATACTTGGACGCTAAATTGAAGATTACCTGTAAGCTTCATTTATCGAGTGCACCAAAAGCAGAAACAAAGATGGGTTCATCGAGACCTCAAGACAGATCCCTAAACAGTGGGATTTCACTCCCACAATGGATGAAAGGAAAAATGGATTCGAGGTACCAATGAAATTATTATAATTAATTATAACTTATAGTTTGTTTAGATTCTTTTAACCAAATTCTATTACGTTGGTTAATCAAAATCTATATAAGAATAAGATCTTGTTATTGCAAATTCTTTTTGAATTTCGACAGACGTGCTCAACATCTTTCTAACGAAAACGTACGTGTACGTGTTTATGACTATTGTTTTTTTTTTTTTAGTTTTCAGTCTCATAACTTGTTTGCACACTGGCGACCTCATTGGTCGCCTTTGTCACATTTTCTATCTCGCTGTCTCGCTCGCTCACTTTTACTTGCGTCTTTTTATTGAGGTACGTCTGTCTCGCTTTACTTCTGGAAGTGATTACGTCATGACGTAGTATATCGTTTCGATGATCGTAAACACATGATGACGCGTAATTCTCTACCGTAATACGGAATGATTACCTATCAATGAATCGCATTGAAGCTTGTGCGAATAAACTTAGGAATCATAATCAAAATTTATGATGACCTATTCAATGCTGATTAACGTTAAATTATAACGAATCTACAAAATGAAGTATTCATCGATTCTGAAAGAAATCACAGCGTAATGATTGTATGATTACATGAAATGACTGAATAATGATAATACTGTAGTAAGAAAACGTTGAATTTGTATTTTTGCAAGATACGTGATGATTGAAAAAGCATAAAGGCCAAAGGTTATTCATTGTCATTTATTAAAAGGTCAAAGCATCGTTAGTATCAAGCTACTTTCACGAGCAGCGTTAGGATGTTGCGTCAGTAATCGTAGAAGGCACATGACTTGATGATTAGTCATCATTTGAACTGTTATGGCTGCTACACTGACATGCTCTGTTACTATACAGCCAACACTGCATACAAGCTCCATTATTTTCCATGGACGACCGACGATAGCTGACCCAATTCAGTACTTCTCCATGTAAACATTGAAAACATTTCCATTGGAGATTTTTGCCTGATCTAATAGCATCTTCGTCAATAAAATGTCATTGAGGACTTAATTATCATCTTTCAAGGTATCAAAATCATTATCGACCAAGCTGAACAGCTGTTTGACCTCAAGTCATTTGTCATGATCCGGTTTATCTGCATACTTATCCACGAGTCTCTGACCTACGATTGTTCTGTCTTTTTTAATTTTCATATGACGTTTGTTGCTAACCGATCATACTTTTTTTTGTTTATTAATATTCGTCATTACGTATTGTTTGTTCCTAGTTAGATACACTTAAAGGATAGACAATTTTATACGAATGTTTTAGCGAAAATTTTTCTTCTATTTTACATGCATCTGTATACTGTCTTTTATCACGTTCACGGTACACGCGCATTAGCGTTAGTCGACCTAAGCTAAGCTAATGTATATTATTGTTATTATTATCGTCTACGTCGCACAGGTGTTAGCGAATCTATTATTAGAAGCAACGTCGTAAAGCTCTGACGATGGAACGTTCTACGAATTGCCGTTTTTTCTTCGTCTGCCTTAATCACTGAATTGGAGCTACTTGACTCTCTATTGCTCTTTCGTTCTTCATTCACGTTTCCCTTGGTTCACGTAAATTCGTAATAGAAAAGCATTCCGACACCTTGAAACCTTATTCTCTTAATTACCTATGCCGTTGCCTAGAAGAAATAGTAAACGTACGACAATTTCTATGTGACGTAATAGATACGTGAATGCCAAAGCTAATGAACCATGTTAAAGAAATTTATCGTACAGTCTCCTTGATAGAACATCGTTTGAATAGCCTGCAGTTAAGTGTTCGGAAAGATTTGAAAGTAAAGTCTACAATTTTTATCTCACGTCAGGTGTCTGCTGTTCGTTTATTACGACTTTGTGCCTGAGAAATCGTCAGGATGGAATAAGATAACACGCACGGGTGCGAAATTGGCGTGCAGCGGCATCACGGGACTGGCTATTTTTAGAACGTATTTCGTATTTCGGAATGCTATACCGGCTGCCGTAAAGACTATGACGAGGTTACTTCGATTGGTTCTCTCTGTCTCTCTTCCCTGTCTCTGTATGTTTCTCTGCTTTGTCTACGTCACGACCCGAAACGTTTCGTTACGAGGAATTTTCTTCGCTTTGGCCTCTCCCTTCTTTTCCTTTCGTGCCCATCCCCTCTCCCCCCCATTGTCAGCGTAAAAATCTTTTCTTCGAATCTTGCGAATCCATTTTTTTTTTCCGTAAAATAGCAACGTTACTACTGTTATTTGATTTCGGTTGTACAAAATCAAAAAGGGACAATTCGTAAGCGTTATATGACACTTTGGCTTTTTATCGTGAGATTCATTAATTTTTTTTTGTTTTGTTTATTTATACTTCTATTTCTATCCTTTATCTTTATCCTCGCTACCAACTCACGTGCGTCAATTTGCGCAAAATAATATTCGGCCTTAAGTCGTAAGACTACTTAAGTGGAACGTGAATACCTGAGGAACTAAAGATTCTCTTTTTTTTTATATATTTTACTATGCTATCTCCGTTCAGCCTCTCTTTACGTACCAATAATATTTGAATTTCGTACGGTGCAGGATTCAAGCCGATAGTACAGTAAAACAGTGGCTTTTCGACACAAGGTCCTTTTTCGCGAGGTTTATCGAGGAGAAATATATTCAACCTTCTGAATAATTGTGTTTATAGCATTGAGAAATAGCACGTCCAGTGACGCAGGCTGTTTTCTACGTTTTTAGTTATACATTTTTTTTTTATTATAAAATGACTCAATAGTTATTCGTTCTTACAATATATAACGTAAATAACAGATTTAATTTCATTCGCGGCTATATTCGTATATCAGACCAGATATACGATTTGCTGCAAGCGAATATATACGGAAATTGATTTTCTTCGATAAACAAATATCTTATTGATCTCATGAGAAATCATCAATGTCTATTAAAATATATTGATCATTCCAAAGGGTATAAAGTGCTTTGTGCAATTTCTTGTTTTTTTGTACTATTTCTTTCTTTTTCTTTTTTTTTTTTTCTAAGAAACGAATTTTGACCTAGGTCTAAATTTGAATGGTACCTTTTTTCGGGACGGTTGCCAATATATTGGGGACGACTGTCTTTAATCGCGCCAACTGCAGTAGCTTCGCGAAACCAGTTTCGCGAACACTGAATTGTTCCCTCTCTTTGCTATTCGATCTTGCAATTATTCTAGCTGCGAATTCACAGTCTCTTGGACTTTCCTTTTCATTCGGGACAGGCAGCCTTAAACAATTGCTTGGCAGATGGTGAATTGTTTTATTGTCTTTTGTACTACGGTGATGCACGTAAATCAATTTACTCCTTTGATTGCGACTCCTTTATTTTTACGGCGTTCAATGTGTTTCTTATCAGTTATTGGACGTATGCATCTGGAAAGTAATAGTAGTTCAGTCTAAAGTTTCTTTTTTTTTGTATTTTGTAAAACCGTGGTCAACTTTATTGTGCATTGAATCGTACACTACTAATGTGTTCATCGTGTGAGGTGTGTGTTTAATTTTTAATCTTCCTTACGGAATAATTTTTGGTTTAAATTCAATAATCGTAAAGACGTATAAATTTACGTAAATTGCAAGTAAAAGTGATTTCATAAGTTTTAAAGGTCACCTTGATCTTTTATAATTATAAATGCTGATCGATAACTGTAAAGGATTTGTGATAAATTCTGGAAACCCTGTTAATCGATAAATAATGAATTAATGTTTGGAATAAATAAAAAATGTCAGTCATTCTGAAAATCCAAAAGTGAAAGAAGAAAAAGTGAAATATCAATTTCGAAAATTTTATTATTTCTCTTAAAAGACTCTTATCTTTTATTCAAAGTACCTTCTCCAGTTGAAGTCTGCAGTAAGGGTTTTTGGCCTGTATCGATTTCAATGCGACACCCCGTACATGATTGAAAATTACTTATGACAGCACAGCTTAGCTTTTTGCCATAAAACTTGATATCAGTCGTATCACAATTTTTATCAGGATTGGTGATTCAGATAGAATGCAATGATATACTGTTTTGAGATTCACAAAAATTATTGACTCCCCTTTACGGATTACTTATAAGTACGTCGGATTAATACAGGTAATGGAGGCTCGTCCATTTTGCAAAAAATATCCAGCCTCTTTCTTCAATATTATTTAGCGATTTCATGTCGAGGATTAAATTTCGATACTGTATTCAAGGATTAGACGATTATCAGCAAGCCGTTATCATCGAATGATCAACTTTTCCAGACGTGCGATAATATATGTAAACTTCTTACTTGCATATCTCTTAATCCGATCGTCATAAAATCCCTAATGCTTGCGTCATCTTTGTTCAATATTTTGAGCGCCTTGTAAACGGTTTGCATGATGCAAATAGACTGTAACGTTTTTTTCCCCCACAAAAGAGGATATGTAATACGTTTTTCCTCGCTTTCTCATTTAGCATCACTTTGTGTACCTCTTTTTGTCGCTCTAGTCTACAATTCAATATTTAACGTCGTAAAAATTGCATAAACAGTTTACTGTCGTCCACATGAACACAATAATAAACCTTTTCGAGTAACAGTCGTACATGTAGAAATATTCCCTAGGATTTTACATGAAAAATGAGACTTTACATCTTGCAGTTATAATTTCAGTTTCAATTATAACATTGGAAGCCTGAATAAATAAAAGTATGACTGAACTTACCTTTGCACAGAGACATTATGCAATTGAATGATTTTCAAACGCAACAACTCTTTTCATATGCTCTTTGTTTCTTTATTTCAGATTCGAGTTGGACGAAGGAACCTTCAGTCCGCCATCGCACGACGATAACTTCTTCTACATTCGTTACTCAAAGAAATCTGCTGGTCAGGAGCAGCAGCAACAACAACAGCAACAAGAGCAAGAAGGCTTTCGTTCTATCGACCAGGTTCTTGTCGAGCATCAGCACAGTAACGTCACGATTGCCAATCAAGTGACCTCAGGCCAGCAGGCCGTACCTACCTTCAAGGAGATCAAGGAAATTGATTTTAGCAAGCATCCCTTGCCTTGTCAGCCATTTATTCCTGCGGCAATTGCTAAAGGTACAATTGCTAACACACGTCAAACAATCGTCTTCGTTCTCTTTACGTTCTATTTGTCGCTATATCATTACTTGCGTCGTTGTTTCATTTATTAGAAAATCATATCAACGATGAGAAACGTACCAGACATTTTTTAACAAACTTTAATCACTATTCAGATACGTGGTTATGAAAGATTTTTCTTTAGTATTGCGTGTTGCCGTATATATCATTTCAGAAGGTTAAAATATATTTATATTGATGGATTTCGGAGCAATTTCGAATATCTCAGTCTTCTTAATTGGTTATTCGGAGTAGGAACGACTTTCTATTATTCAATGAGAAACTTTTTTGATAAGCAGCCATTAATAAGAAAACATTGCACAGTTCTCAGTCTAAACAAACTGTCGTAATAAACTGCACTGTATCGACAGTAATGTAGAGATAATCCAAAGCACGCGACATATTACTGATAAGACGGAAATTATAGTAAATTTTAATTGCCGTCGCAAAATAAACGCCATGTGTCAATCGTTCCTTAAAAATTTCTCGATAAAGTAGCGCGTTTCAGATTTAATTTGTTCATCGTCTATATGTATACTGTATACAGTTATTTCCTTCTGGAAAAATTTGGATGATCTCTCGATCAGCTGCTATCGATAACCTTAATATTCTTTTAATTAATGTTTTTTTCACTATATTTTATTAGGCATATGTATTATTCAGCTTTTTTACTGCTGTTTATTTCTTTTTTTTTTTCATTTTGTTCATCCGGTACGAATTGCTTTCTAGTTATCATCCGTATTATGAAAATAAGACGCTATCGAATGTTCCATCCGGTTGTGCCAAAATACTATGCCTAAATCTTGTCGTGATAAGCGGATTATATCAGATATGATAAATTAAGTATTTAAACCGTGTCTACTATGTTGTGTGCGCTGAATACCGGAAGAATAACATGTTATTCTCTTCAGGATGCCTCAGATGCTATTTCGCTGAAAAAGTAACGTCACTGTTTAAAGTAATAAATGTTATAGTGGTTAAAGGTGGCGTTAATAGTTACCTCCTTTAATATGGTAGCAAGATATTTATTTAAGGCTTTGATTTATTCGTATCGAGTATTATCAGATTTAGAGGATCTAGTTGTATACTAAAATTGGGATTGGTATATAATTCCGATCCGATGTAACCGATCTTAGCGTGAAGATCGCTAGGAATATTCGCAGCTAAATACGGACGTTCAAATTGTCCCGTGACAGGACGGTACAGCTGTTGTCAAATCAGTTATCACTCGAATGACGTCTTGCTGATTAGAGCGAAGTTCGATAAATGGGTCCCCCGCGGTATAAACTGACCACCTGTCGTTTGTCAATTTCGTAAAAATAACTAGGCTTTCAACAAAAGTATTCCTTTTTTATTACTATTACGTGGTGTTACCTTCATATTTGTCACATTGAAAAGCTACTTTTTTTTTATCGAACTTTATCATGAAATTAATAAGCACAGGTAAAGCTGGACATTTTTTACGCATTTTATTGTACTAGTGATTAGATTATTCGGAGCATTGAAAAATCTGTCTCTGACAATTATAAGTAGCCTGGTGTGACGTGTATGATGTTGTGAAAATTCATTACAAGTCAATTTGTAAGAATCGATGTTCATAATAAGTATCTGATTAACAGTACCCATGAAAACAATTTTATAACGACAGATATATTTTTGAATCTCACGCGTTACGTTTCAAATCGTAATAATAATATGGAAATACCGATTAATGCGTACTTGCGATTTCTCCCACCTCGTATTCTCAACTTCGAACTTCAAACAATTTCGAAATACAGTTTGCTCGTCTGCCATTGGTCATTCTCACGGACCAATAAGAAGCGACCTATGTTATCGCGTCGTGCGACTGATATAAATTTCTGCGAAATTTAGACGCTTCTTGCATATTCAAGCGAGATCTCAGAAGAAGTCGGAGCTTCAGCCGAGAAGCTTACTACGAGTATTCGCGTTTATAATTGTTCTCGTAGTCGCGTTGTTTTTTTTTTAATTTTTTTTTTTCACTACACTGCATAAACGTTAACAATCGCCTTATTCCTCCGAAAGACTGAACCCAGACTGAACGTAAAAGAGTCGTCGTGATTAATTGAAACAAGTCAAAGAGTCGTTAATGAAACGTGTGACAGACATTTGATTAAAGATAACCAAAGAGTCTGAAACTACTATTAGTACTGCTCTCTGTGATATTTATTTATTAGTAACTTATTTATTTAACTTAACCGTTATAAGCCTTTGCTTATATCGATCGTTTAAGTGACTCGCAGAGAACTCTCGTGTACCCTTAATTTTTGAGCAGACAAATTGTTCGTGTGTCGTTATGATGTCGTTTACAAAAATTTGTACTCACGGTTATGACTCTATCGTTTGGGTCGTTTCGGAAACAATTATGGTCACCGTCCTGTTTGCCAATGTTGGTACGTTTCACATCATCAGTATATATATATATTGTGAAGTTATCAAAAATTGTATTATATTCCCTAAGATTTGTTCACGTAGACTTTAATATTTTCTTATCATATTCATTTTACTTATATAATATCGTACATTGCTTGATTTATGTCTTTGCTTATAGTAGTTATCATGAATATGATGCAATTTGTTAGTGGATTTGCCATATTCTCTAGTATCATTTATGAAGACTAACATTCCTTATTTACTGACAAGTCTATGCACACAATTAATGAGATACGATATCAGAAGTGGTATTAAGGATTTAATTAACCCTATTTTAAGCAATCAACTTGTCATACGAGTAACTAGTACTAGATCTTTATGTATTAATTTAAAATATATTTGTTATTGCAGCGAACGAGACTAAGCCAGTACAAAGAATCTTCACTGGAAAGACTGTAGTAAAGTCTCAGGGTACAGATGACGGTTTTCACAGCGAGCCAGCATTGTGCGGTAAATCAATCGTCCAGGTAGCCAATCAAATGATGTCCGGCAAGATCAGCAAGACTTTGTCGGATTCTCGAATCGAGGAATCCGACGAGATGCTGCGAAAAGGTAGCAGCAGATCGCTACCAGTCACACCACTGGCATCGCCCCTGACCACGCCAGACAGTTCGCCAAGGTCACGTCGCAAGGGATACACCAACAGATACTTCACTGGCGCCTTTATACCTGACAGAGAGAAGTATCAGGGTGGCTGGATCCTGGCCAGTCTTCTGGGTCAATCTCGCGAGGTTGTCTCTTCGAAAATTGAAGAGGAGGATGAGCAAGCAATAGAGGCTATACCGCCCAAGAGCCTCAATCGTAAGAAGTCCATCTCCTCGCAGAATCTTTCGTACTTGGGAAGTGACGACAAGGCCATCAAGAACGCCGTCTACACGAATGTCTTCCAGGCGAAGCCCTCCGAGCTGAGGGAGATGAACTTCTGGTCGCCAACCTCGATGTGAAGATGCCATTTTTCTTTGAAGCCGCTTTTATCTGGCGGTGTGACGAGATATTTAGGTCGTGTGCAGCAAAGTCTAGATAGGACGGAGTTTCAGGAATATTGCTTTATTGGATTGTCGTTGGACACGATTGGTCTTTTGAAATTTTTTATTGAACACATTCTATGTTTTTGGCTGTAATATCCTAAACTTCTTCAGACAATGGATTAAGTACTCGTACGAAGATATTTCAGATGTCCAATTTAAATAGTTATCTTGAGTATCGAACATTTTTTAAGTACTTTCTCCTCGTAATCATCAATGTCTGTCGATGCTTTTCTTCCTCATTATTCTGTGGAAATACTCAATTTCTATGGGTAACGATGAGGTTAAGTTTTTAAGTGTGTGCCGTCGATATTGAAAAAAACTGTGGGACCATAACAAAATGTTCGAACAAGTGACTACTCAATGACTATGCGATATAATTGACAAGAACCTAATTTGTCCTTGGAACAGCTGAAAAAAAAAAGTGTAACAGCTTTCAAGGATACGTAAGTCATTTAAAGCATTAATATTAAAAACAAGTATCGACAGATACATGCGACAAGTGTGACACCTCACATCTAGATGACTCTGCACTTCCATTAATATGAAGTATTTGAAGCCTCAATTGTTCGATCAAGTATATTATGTAATTACTATGACTTGTCCCTAGTATACACAGTACTATTTGTATTTTTGGTACTGGTATTTGATTCACTTTCAATTCATCGAACGTAGCCGTATAGATCTTTGTGTTGCAGGCTTCAGTGATAACAAATTTGTTGAACACAATTATTTGTGCTAAATAGTTCAATTCAATGTTAGATCAATACCAGTTTCTTCGGTATATAATAAAACAGAATGAAAGGATAAACAAGAAGACGTTGTCGCAACTGACGATATTTACGGTTGGCGTTTTTAATAAGAAATTACTCATGTAAAATTTCTTCCTTTCTTCGTATCACAATTTAACTTTAGGTTTTGGTACGTGCAACCATTGACAATTCTTTGACCACCGTCCTTCTTTCTTATATTCTTTGGATTTTCACGCATCTCTGCCGATCAGTGAGCATGTAACAATGACGTGCTTAAGAAAAGTTTATTTTTGGTTCAATAAATTCAAAGAAAACTAAAAGTAGCAAAAGTTCGGTAGAGAGAGCGTGAACTTGTACCTGGTTCTTTCGAGCAATGTACGCAATTAGCAGCCTCCGTTAACTCGAATCAATTGTTAATCGAGCGCCTAATTTATATGATATATAATAAGTTTAGCTGTTAAGTAAGATAGTATCATGTTATTCGTATATTAATCCCTTCTTTGTCTCTGTTTCATTGTTATTGTATCTCTCATCTCTACTCTTGTTCATTCTTCATACCCATCGCTCTTTTGTTTTTGTAATTCCATCAAATCTACGTGTAGCTACGATTGTTATTAGTATCCACTAACTATTGGTATGCTAATTCTATCATCTGTATTTTCATTAATGATGCGATAATTGATTCTAACCATTACCATTGATCTTTTTACCATTACTTCTACACATGACTGAGAAAATAAAATTACCTTAACCTGCATTGACATATTGTCGAATTCTTGTTTCCCGAAGTGATCCAATTTACATAAAACCATAATTTATTACGTAATGACTTCTATGAAATTAGTCCACTTATATCTCGATTAATCTTTCCAAGTATTTCAAACTATCGTTCTTAACATTCAGTTGTCTAATCATCGATTTCAAACCACAGATTTTTTGCCGCTCTTTATATCCAAGTTATCCCCTGACTACGCTCATTCATTTCCTCCTGGTACTCCAAATCGTTATTTGGGTCTTATTAATGATTTAATCGAATTTCGTGTAAAGATCATGCAGTGTATCGTTACATACTTTAAGAAATGCTTATACAATGACGCAATGAAAACGAATACATGTCTTCCACCAATGAACCCAATAAAGCCCTTCACTATTACGCACTCCTATATTTATTTAAGATACTTAAAGAAACCCTTTGTCTCTGTATGACGCAAAAGACTACACTCTTACGTCAGTTAATCGGTTTAAGATCAATCGTTTAGATGCATAATACAAGATATGATAACAATGACTTTAACGTTACCAAGGACCAATATATCTCCGACTAAAGTCTTGTTGCGCAATTTAGAAAAAAAAAAAAAAAAACAGCGGATTCATCAACCAATTTCCTTCAACGGTCAACGGAACAAGAAGAAATTCGACAAAGCTGTCGGAGAATACTGACACGTGTGAATGAAGCCTTAAATCCACACGTACAATGTACATATATGTATATTCTCACGTGGGATAATTTCGAATACAAGAAACGAAGCAGGGACAGTGGCCCAACAAGGCCCCCAGGGCCTAGTGAAAGTAAGTCAGGGGCAGGGTGCCTCAACCACGCCCAATCGTAACCTGTGGATTACACGTGTCTCCTGGCATGTGCACGTATGCCTGTATTTGCGTTTCTCTTCTCGACAGCCACGAATTTCGCAATATTCTCGATTTTCATCGCGAGGGCCCAAAATGGATTCCCAGAGGGAGAGCAATGAATGAGTGTATGCCGACGTGACTTTTTAAATTCTCATAAATTCTTTTTATTCTCAAGGTCATTTATCTTATTACTTTCACAACGTCTCTGCTACATAGTTAATGTATTTGGCGATAATATTCCTTTAATGCAATTACTTTTGTACAGTGATATTTTTTACCTACGGCTTTTTTTTCTATCTACGACTAAATGGGTAAAAGCTTTTATTTATCCTTTCGCACTTCTTTGCAGCAATTATAAGGATATACGTTGGATCAGAGAACGATTAAAGGATAACGGGTGTCGGATTTACGTAACGCTTGGTCTTATTTTTTCTTTCTTTATAATCATACGGTTGACAAGTATTAACGATGTACGAATAACCGATTATGTGCATTTCGATAATTTTCTGATTTTTCTGATCACTTTGCTTAGCGACGTCAGTAATGACAGTAATAAATCAAATCATCCGTGTAATTAACAAGATATTGAATTTATCAAAGAGTATACTCGTAAACGCTATGATAAATTGGAATTACACATTTTACGATAGAAGCAATAATTTTTTATGATCTACAAAAAAAAAAATGAAAATTCTATTGCCATTTGGTATATAAATTAGAAAAAGCACTCAGGTCAAAATTAAAAAAAAAATGTTCGGAAAATTCGGATAAAATGTTTACATGAAGCTTGATCTTGGGTGGACGATAATTTACTGATTATGCAAGGAAAAATAAGATTTATAATTAGGAGTATCGATATTTTGTATAATTGTTATATATGCATACATGGATGATCGGGATGATATATCCCAACAAACACATAAGAGCGGGTCAGTGATTGACCCTTTACTGACCCACTGCACCTACCAGCGGCCCACTAAAGGTTGAGTACTGGACCACTTTTGTATGCTGCTGGGATTGTCTCTGGAGCAATTAATTAACGGTTAATTTTTAAAAAATTATTTTCGAAAATATATCTGTAAATTACTTTGCTTAAAAACAGGTAAATATATTTAAAGTGTCATCGTGAAAGATTCATTGATATTGTATATCTTATTGAATCGAGAATAAAGAAAAATTGTTACAGAGACGTGGACTTTATGGGAATCGCCATTGTTACGAGAATAAACGTAATAAAATACAAACAATTTGATTTACAGTTACAAACAATATTATATTTTTATGTACACATAAATAGCATAATATCGCCATAGGAAAATGCAAAATCTTTCATTGCGCTTGGACGCGTACAGTGTTTACAGAATTTATAAGATGAAAAGGGCGAAAGAGTATTTTCAGGTATACCATATAGAATAAAGTATCTCAGAAAATCCTACTTAAGATTTCCTAAGTAAAGTACGAGTTCAGAAGATGAGTCGAATGATCTATAATCTACGAGTGAAGTTCCGTGTCAACGAATTCAAATTTCCCGCGTTGATTTACCAAGCATAAGAGGCACCGATTCCACTGAAGGTGGTGTGGGCGACAACGTTGGCAGGTCCGTAACTTAGAGCAGGTCCGGCCTTCAGGATGGGGGCACCTGCGGCGTAGCTGAGGACAGGGGCGGATTTAACGATGGGAGCAGCAGCAGCGTAGCTCAGAGCAGGTGCGGCCTTGTAGATGGGGGCAGCAGAGGCATAGCTCAGTGCAGGTGCGGCCTTCAGGATGGGGGCACCTGCGGCGTAGCTGAGGACAGGGGCGGATTTAACGATGGGGGCAGCAGCAGCATAGCTCAGAGCAGGTGCAGCCTTGTAGATGGGGGCAGCAGAGGCATAGCTCAGAGCAGGTGCGGCGGCGGCGTATGTCAGGTGGGCGGAGGCGGGAGCGGCGTATGTCACGTGCGCAGGTGCAGCTGCGTAAGCCAGAGCAGGGGTGAGGATTTTACCGTCGTTGGTGATGCGGGTGTCGTATTTGCGGACGCTAGAGAAGGCAGTGTCGACAGCCTTGCTGTAATGAGATACAGCAGAATTTCCATCCAGGGATCGGATCGTGCTCTGATGAGAGGTGCCTACAGCGGGGGCATGGATAGAGTAAGGTGCAGGTGCGCCATAGCTGATTGCGGGTGCGCCGTAGCTGATTGCAGGTGCGCCGTAGCTGATTGCAGGTGCAGCATAGCTGAGTGCTGGGCCGGCGGCGGCAGCGTAGGTTACGTGGGCGGGGGCTGCTGCGGCGTAAGTCACATGAGATACGGCAGGGGCAGCACTGTAGGCCAAAGCTGGGGCGGCAGCCAAGAGATTTCCAGCCCTGGCGACTGCGAGGACCGCGCTGAGTGCTACGAACTGAAAATTATTTATTTTTTTTTACATATTTAGTAGTTTTATCAATAATATTTAACTTTATAAGTAGTCCCCTACAAAGAGGGTTGCGTATTTGAATATCATTGTATTTTGAATTGTCAAACAAAGATATTGTAGATACTTCTAATACGCAATATTAATCTTAAACCCAGTGAAACAAGTAATATACTATTATTAGTATACACTATAAACCTCATACCTTGAACATTTTTCCTAGATTTTTTCTGGTAGATGTGCTCACGTCTACGAACGCTGTAGGTATGACAACTGCGAAGAGTCAGCGCTTCGTTTTTATAGGTAAAAAGGGGCGATCCGTGTTCGGGCGTGGAGGGATGCCAATCTTTCGTAACGGACGTCCTTTTCGGCCGATGGCGAGCCCCGACATCTCCTTGAGTCGCGCCAAAAGGAATGAGTAGAAAATAAAATCAACCTGAGAGAGAGAAGGAGAAGACGTCGAAGGTCTGGGTTATTCTTTTAAGTAGATACACTTTAACACAGTTTATTACGTATAACGAATTCATCAATAGGTTTTTTGTAAAGCCGCATTTCGATTTTGCGCAATGCTCATTTTTAATGCCGAGATTCGTTTTTGGGTCATTCGAAATTTTCTATGACTCCACAATCTGAGTGGCAGAAAGATTTTATTTTTGACGACTTCATTACGGATAAAACTGAATTTTAATTAAATTGATATTTATAATTATCATATTTTTGTTAATTACATTTTTTTTTTTAATAACCATCTCATTTTTCTTCTCGAAAAGATAATAAATAAATCTTTTACAGTGGACAAGTCCGTCTCGGTTCAAACTTGTCTGACCATATACACACCGCAACTACTGCTGGAGCATCTTCAGTAGTAATCTAACCTTAACCGCTTGGCTGACCACGGCGCAGTCTTTCTACTTAAATCGATCCACCTCTAATAAACCATAGTCACAAATAAGTATTAAAACTTTCGATTAATTGCACGATAGGTATGACGTCACTCGAGGTCATTTTACAAATAAACTGTTAACGTAATAAATAAATAATAATGTATTATACAATTTTAAATACTTAATTACATAATTTTACAATGTCTAATAATAATATTGTTTATACAAATTGATTTATTCATTCTAACCTATTTGACCGTATGATCCTAATGATATTATTATTACCATTTCTAATCCTTAAAGCTGAAGTCAAAAAATTATGAAGTCAAAAAATTATGATAACGTTTTCAATGTAATCCAGGTAACGATCTGTCATTTGGCCAAATTGACGTATAAATATTTTACGATTTACATGTAGGTATTACGTGCGTTTACGTATAGGCCACATGTATAGATATAGCTATGAAAAGTGCGACCGGACTTAAAGCCTCGCCCGCAATCAAGTAATCGCGTAAATGTTAAAACATTGAACGATCCGCGATTCGAAAACTTTTACTTTCTGTTCTGAGCGACAGAAGAACCGCCAGGGGCGACATCTGGGATTACCGATTATCGCACTAAAAAGATTCGTGAAACGAATAAATTATATCGAATCGCTAGAGTACAGTCTAATTAACACTCCCACAGTTAAAAAAGTTAACGATTTTTTTATTGTAGTCCAAAAATGTAAATAAATATTTTCCATGCGATTGAATATAAATGATTTCTTCGTTTTTTTTTGTTTTCATTTTATGCAAAATTTTCATCGGTGAATGTATTTTGTTGTTGATTCTTTTAGGACGATTTCATACCGATACCGGTTTCTAATGGGATAATACCTAATGATAATGGGGGTACATGGTTACCAGTTTTTAATGAGTTGTTGACGTTTTTTTTTTCTGAATTATTCATGCATATGTCTACGAAAATGACTACCTCGCGCGATCTCGTATGGTCTCTTGCGAAATTCATTATACAAGAAAAGAACCGTGGTTCGCGTTATTGTTATGGAGTTCAGGAGGACCAATATACGTACCGATTTTAAAAGGAGAATATGAATTAGTCTTAGAATATTAGTAGGCGTAGGGGAGAGTTTATATGTTGCAGTGGGCAAAAGACAAAAGCTGTCTTGTTTCGATAGTTGCCACATTTTGCGTAGGCACATTAGTACACGGATTAGCACCGAAGTGACTTCATTTGAAAACTAGATGTATATAGATATGTGTGTGTCTATATATCCAAGCATTGTATGCTCTATGAAAATACCGGATAAGAGAAAATTGAATAATTATTTTTTTCTATTGTATTAAAAATTATTTATAAACAAAGAAATTTTGAGTTTCCTCCAACAGAACGTTTTATGGAAAAAAAAAAGAAGTGTTGACACTGCACCTTGGCAATGGAATATTTATTTTACGAGCGGATGCGGATGATATATATCGGGCGTTGTGGCTGGGACGAAGGTAAAGAGAAGCCAATGGTGAATTCGGTGAAGGTGATCCTCTGAAATAAGATCAAGCCCAAGAAATTACGCCATTCTACTCCGGTTTCGTTTCTGCGAAGACGGGAAAGAGAGCTAAAAGAATTAACAAAAATAATGAAGGGAAAAAGAAACCGGCAATGTTAATACTTGTCACTATGTCGGTAACGTCACTCACTGGACGATCCGTCGGTATGAAATTTAGTATATCAAATTTTTCTCACGTACCGTAAGTTAAACTGTATGAAAGCAGAGCGAAGAAGAATACAAATTTTGAGTCAATTGGAAACATAAAAAAAATGGTCCGTTCGCCTTATTATATCAATTATAGTTGTCGCATTTGAATAATGCGCCTGACGTTTATTAAAATTGCATGTTCCATATCGAATATTAAAATTGTTCGTGCATGTTACAGATTAATTTGAGCCAATAATAAATCAAGACTGATAAACATGATTTTTTGATTACGACGCGAACGGATGATAAATCGTAGTCAAATGCTTTTAGTCGATAAAAAAGATATAATGTGTCACGCTCCATTACATAAGAGACGAGGTACAGGAGTGCCACGATAAAGAAAAAGAAATAACAGGTCGAGTAGCAGACTGGTCAAGTTGAAATTTAGCTTTATGCGAAATGATCTAGATAGGCCGTAAGGCTTGCGCAATTCGCGGCATTGCGTCGATCCTTTATTTGCATTTTACAAGCTATGCTGGCAACTCTTTAGGGACTCCTAGTTAGACCGGATGTTGCATCTCCTATTTTTTAAATATATATTTAATATACAATATATATAATATACGAATTTCAAATGGCTCTGTACGACGAAATATAATTGTTTGCAAATACAATTATTTTTTGCTGGAAAAAATGCTGCAATCGTACAAGAAACTGATGGTCGTTCGATTGTCATTAATCGCCGCGAAATTCTTGCAGATTAATCGATTCGCGTAAATCAGGACGAGATTGCAATATCATGGCGAATTTCATAAATAAAAAATTTGTTTTATATAAGAAAAATTGCAATGTGCAGTCTTGTACGGTGAAATGTGTTCAGTCTTGTGTAAAGTACAGTTGAACTTTTTTATATGCAGTTCACACGAACGAACTGATATAATTATACTATATACGTAAACCGTTATTAGGCCAAGTACTATCCTATGTCAAAAAGATACAATAAACTCGTGGACCGCCTGTAGAGGAATACATAATGGCTATTGAGGGGGATTTACATAGTACACGAGGATATAGAACAATAGAGAAAGATGAACGGTTCAATAATTTATTGTTATTTACACAATAAGGAGATACGTATGGAAAGTTCTACAATGGATTTCATCGATATCCCTTAAATGTATGGTGTGTCTTCGAAAGATATTTTCTACAGTGACATTCTGAAGTAATCGTGTGGTCGCATGAATGGGACGTATAAAGAGATAAGATTAGAAAAAAAAAACAGAACAGTGAAAAAGGATTAGGAAGAAAGTGTCAGTGTACAATAAAAGTATAGGATTCTATGGGAGTACCAAAATAACTTAGTTTTTGTATGCTGAGTGATTATTTTTCAATCGTAGGATGACGTGTGATTGGATTCCCTAGGATTGATCTTGGTAGTCAAAATTTCTAGTGACTTTTTTAATAAACCAAAGTGGATAATATTAGGTTCTTAGGGATTTTTTATAATCCCAATTTTACCAAGCATAAGAGGTTCCAAATCCAGTGAAGGCGGCGTGAGCTACGACTGGGCCAGGTGCGGCGACTGCAGGTGCGCCATAGGCAAGGGCTGCGGGTGCAGCATATGCAGCCTTGGCGTAGAGTGGAGCTGGCGCGGCTACTGCATGGCTGGCATAGGCAAGAGGTGCAGGTGCGGCATAGGCAGCCTTGGCGTAGATCGGTGCGGCATAGGTAAGCTGTGCAGGTGCATGTGCAGCGTAAGCAGCCTTATAAACCGGAGCTGCGGCTGCGTATTGCAATGCCGGTGCAGCCAGAGCAGCCTTGGCATAGATAGGTGCAGGTGCAGCATAACTCAAGGTCGAATAAATTCCAGGGTTGCTGACGCGCACATCCGACTTGCTCACGCTCGAGTAGGGTGTGTCGATGGTTTTCGAGTAAGTGGAGATTTGCGCAAGATTTCCAGCACTGCGTAGGATGTTTGATGATTGAGAGGTGATAGCAGGTGCGGCATAGCTAATTTGTGGTACTTCGTAACTGAAGGCTGGTGATGGTATTATCCCTGCGTTTGCGGCTGACAAAGCAACGCACAGAATAATGAGCTAAAATTTCCAAAAGAAAATTATCAAATTGCATTTTACATTTAAAAAATCCAAAAAATTACAAATTTCAACCGTAAGATCAAATACTAAATCGAAATTTTCACCTTGAATGCCATTTTTAGGATGCTTTCTCGGACGATGTTCCACTGCAGTTGCGAGACGATGGTGCAAGCGAATGTCTGAATACTTTCCGAATCTTATTTTTATACCTCGAGACCCCAAGCAAAAAGAAGCAAATGTCCAAAGAGTAGTCCAACCCCCATCGTAAAGAAATCTTATCCTGTAGCGCGTCCCTCCGGTGCAGCAAGATCAGAGGACATCGAGAGAGCACGTCATTGAGTCAAACAAAAGTGCAAGTGAGAAGAAACGAAAGAGTCGAAAGAGTCGAAAGAG
>JARPRG010000363.1:370688-384101 GCA_031001745.1 Hartigia nigra
GCGTAGGCGAGAGGGGCAGCATGGGCAACTGGTGCATGGGCGTAGCTGACGGGTGCGACGTGAGCGTAGACACCGGGGTTGCTGACACGGATGTCGGTCTTGCTGCTGCTGGAGTAGGGGGTGGCGATGGTCTTAGACTGGGTGGCGACCTGAGCAAGGTTTCCTGGGCTGCGCAGGATGTTGTCAGAGGTGGCAGTCAAAGCATGGGGCACGGCGTATTGTGCGACAGGGGCGCCGAGGTATCCGGCATTGACTGCGGCCAGGGCGCAGGCGAGGATCACGAACTGAAATTTTATACAATTTTGTAACATAATTGTTTTTACAATTATCATACAATTAATTATTCTAAAACTAACATACAACTGCGTCATCAGTATTTTATATTAATATATAAATATAATATCAAATCTGTAGAAATCTTGTATTTGAGTAACCTGACTATTTTGATTCCCTATTGATAATCAAATTCAATACTTGATTATGGATAAGGATCACAATTAATTTTCTACTGTCTTATTTTACGTCGATCAAGAATAATATAATGTATGCCATTATAATCACTGTGTCCTTGCGATTTACGCTTGTCTCCGTTCTCGAGGATATATATAAATATATATATATTTTTTTTTTCGAAAAATCCAAAAATTTCCGCACTTTATTTCCGTTGAGTCATAGTGACCAATTTTTTGTGTACAGACATTAGTAAAGTATCACCACTAGCATCAAAACACACCTTGGCTGCCATTGTTGGGTTTGTATGTTTTTCGTTGCTTCACTGAACTGCGAATATCGCCTTTCGTATTTCTCGGCACTTTTATACCCATGAATTTCGGGGTTGCTAAACAAAAATTCCACCACCATCGTGTATCGTTCGTCGAAGGAAGGGAGAAAATTTAAATCTGGTGGGATAAAGTGTTCGTATCCCTTCACCGTCTCCTTCGTACGGTCCATGTATTATCGGCCATGGATATCTACGATCGAGGCTACACTGCTGCCGATATTAATTATGCCTTGGGCCACTGGAGTACGATTCACTTTCCATATTTGTAACTTAGACGTTTTTCTCTTGGACGCTCTTTGTCTTTCTCCTCATCC
This sequence comes from Hartigia nigra, assembly GCA_031001745.1. NCBI lineage: Eukaryota > Metazoa > Arthropoda > Insecta > Hymenoptera > Cephidae > Hartigia > Hartigia nigra. Next base: position 371,784 of record JARPRG010000363.1, read on the forward strand.
GAATATCGTTCTGTCCTTATACTGGATCCTTTCTTGAAAATTGCATCAAACGATCCTTGCGCCAAAGGCAGAAGCACCTACGTCAGACTACAAAATTGAATTACCGAATAACCTGATCACAATATCAAAATACAATACACGAATCACAAACCCTATAATCAGATTGTGACAGTCTGAATTCCAAGTGTTAATCCATTGATCTGTTTTTCTACAGTTTTGCTCGTTGCAAAAGATACTTGACATGATTTCGGCAAAAATCTACGTGCGACAATTGGGATACTCTCTTTATCGATGATCGGTAACAAAGAGTGTCGGAATTATATTACCAAGAGAATGTCAAGAGAGTTAAGAACCGCGTCCTAGTTCTCAATCACGCCATCTTGCTTCATCGTTATTTATCTTCCATTGTTTGGGACTACTGATATAATGAAATTATAGAAAGAATTGTTCCTGGAACTTGCCCGGAGACACGGGAACCTATACAATCGGAGTGTACCTTGTCTTTGGTGAAAAAATAATCAATTCAACGTCAGGGATGATTTTACGATTCGAGTGATTTTCTTATTAACCCTTTAAGTGCTGAATACTCGCGTCCTATGCGATCCGTACGGACGGCGCACGGCTGGCGCTGACGATCGCCGGGTTCACATTTGCGTCCATAGTCCATATCGATAGCTTTCGCTGGACGCATATATGCGCCCATAGCACTCAAAGGGTTAATAATAAAATGTGGTCTATTTCAAAATGAGCATAATAATTAAAAGTATAAAACTACCATAGAGTCGGTATTGTTTTATATAAATAATAAATAATTTCTAGGATGCTAATGAACTGACGTAAGGTGTCGATTTAAAATCAAAATTCATCAGAAATTTAATTCAATGCTCGGACACCCATTGTGTTTTTTTTTTTTTCATTTGGTATGAATTTCATTCGTTTCACTGGCTGTATTTGATTTTTATTTTTAAAATATTAACGAAACGATTATTGATATTTTTTTAACGCTTTAATAAGCATTTAAAGTAACCGTATAATATATTTCGAACTTTAGCTTTGCGGTTTTGATGAAATGTAATATATGCTATGACAGGAAATCCCCTAGTATACGTATATAGAAAGGTAATAAAGTGCAGTAACACGATATACGTTGTACAATTTATTGTCAAGCTTAATCTATTTAGTACAAGGATCTATATACACTAAACCATCACATAATCTCCTTTTTAAAAGCTCGAAGAGCGTAGTCTTCAAGGCCTCAGAGTCATTACCAACCGTAATTAATTTGATCATTAATGTTGGAGTAGGTTAAATGCGCCACTTCGTTGGCAGGAGAGAAGGTGATCTTGTACACGGGTTGATGAGGAGCAACAGGTGCGGCATGAGCATAGGCTGCATGTGCACTGGGTGCAGCATATGTAGGTGCAGAGTATGCAACAGGAGCCGCATGTGCGTATGCGGTCTTGGAAAGTACGGGGCCAGGAGCAGAGGTGTAAACAGGTGCGGATTGAGCTGCAGGTGCGGCATAGGTTATGCCAGGAGATGCATAACTGGCGGAAGGTGTAGCGTACTGGACAGCTGCTGGTGCGGCGTACTGCGCAGTAGCTGGTAAGGCGTACTGTACAGGGGCAGGTGCATGTGCGGCATAGTGTGTTACTGCAGGTGCAGAGTAGTGTGCTACTTGAGGTGAGGAATAGTGAGAGTGCGACACCGCAGGTCCGGCGTAGTGAGCCACTGCAGGTGCAGCGTACTGAGCAGGACTAGCGTAGATCGGAGCTGCAGTTGCGTAGACTGCAGGATTGCTCAAGCGAACTTCACTTTTGCTGCTGCTGGAGTATGGTGTTTCGATGCTTTTCGATTGGGTGGACAATTGTGCGTAATTTCCAGGACTGCGATAAGTGTTGTCGGAAGTTGACGTAATAGCCATTCCCGCATTTGCTACAGCCAAAGCGGCGCACAAAACACTGATCATCTAAAATAAGAAGGAATTAATTATTTTAATAAATACTTAAATTTAATCGTTCACAGACTTAACGATGTGTCTAGTTAATACTTAATGCTTAATTTTGAATTCAAAGTAATCCAAAAATATTTTTTTTTATTTTCGTGTCAATCATTTAAAATATTTTATTACAATTTTATATTGCAACGAATGCAGGGATATTTTTGCAAATTTCGACAAACTTTATCATTTTCTATAACCGAATTGCAATCATCCGAAAGTCCTTGTATCTCACAAATCACCAATAAAAATTGCATCGACAACCAAAAGTAGTCCACCAAAATAAGAACAACCAACATAAGAAAAATAATTTATTTTTACTTCACCTCTTTGCTTGCGTTTAAATTTTTAAAAATCGTATTAAAAAATTATCCTGCCAACTTTTACCCAAAAAATGTGCACAACGTCGTAACGTGTTTCAACGAACAATTTAAAAAATCGCAATAAAACTAAAAATTCAGATACAACCAAGAATACGAGTCCAAATAGTAAAAATATAGCTGAACGGCAAATAACGAGATGCAAACGTACCTGAAAGGCCATGACTCTTGTCTCGAATCTTAGGTAGAAGAAAGAAGTGATAGGTCGAGTGTTTCGTACTGATGCCTCGTTCGGTGTGAGGGCTCCTTATATATATCGGTATGGGGCTTTCTTCAGGCTGGTTCGCTCGGCTCCTTCTCCTTACCGAAAAAACTTTCCCCGCCCTACGCGAACGCATCTCATTTTGCTTCACTGAGATCCTGAACGATATACTATATGCCCAACGTGTTCATCTATATACATATACATATAACACATCTCTATATGCTAACCATGCATAATACGTATATTAATTCACGACTCTCTTATAACCTGAAGTTAGCGCTTACGTTTGATTTACATTAAATCCTATGGTAGAACCATAATCAGGTGGTGCAACATCTATATAGGAGTATAGATTGATATTATTGGAAAATTTGTATTTTAGTCATTTTAGGTAAAATCATGCAATTTTTATTATGATTATGTAATGCTTGGATGCAATATTACTTTTAGTTGCAGTCCGAATCCAATATCGAGTATCGATCTGACTGAACTTCCTGTTGAAAAAAAAAGACTATGACAATTGACTATCGATTTCAAGTGATAAGATCGATTTATTCTGACACACCTTTGTTACAAAGTCGTCGCGGTGTATATTGATACTAGTAAGTATCGAATAGTCTATATCGATATATGTCTGATATAATCGCGAGCTGTCATCGACTATCTCGCAATTGCATTACTAATCGAATGGTAATAAGGTTTTGCAAAGCCTGTCAGGAAGTATCGTAGAACGAAGTGCATCGAATGACGTCAGAATTGCATATGGCATCTGCATTGCATTGCAATTGCGTCTATTTTGATTACGGTATACATTCATTGGAAATAAATTCATCTATCAGTACTATTGTTGAATAATAGACCAAATTTGAAAATCAATAAAAGCTGATAAAAATTGATAAAATTTATCAATCGTACGAATTTACGCGTTAAATCTAATCAATCTATAAATTAATTAAGAATGACGTATATCTTTTCGTATACAAGTTAAAAGTCCCAAATAAATGAGAACAGGATCCTGAATTTTGAGAATATCGAAAAAGCCTGTATGTCCGCGATGACGTGAGAATCAATCGATCGTTCGATAGTTCAATCGATCAAACGCTACAACAATAAATGATCCAAGCGCTAGAAATACCAAAGCCCGAAGGGTAATTGCGAAGAATATTGCCCAAACAGATGTAGGCCAGCAGGATGTCGCTTAAGGAATTGATATTGGCTGAGAAAGGGTTTTCAAGTCTTTTGTGACAATAAGAAAATCAAATGAAAAAAGTAAAGTTGGGATGTGGAAAAATAGTCGTGATCAAAAGTAAATATGTTAGTGAAAATGAAAAAAAAAATCTGAATCTAGGAGGATGGTGAGGTCTGCGTGCAGAATTTTGTGCCTGACCCCAGCACGGCCTCTCAGAATCGAGTCACGAATATAACGCAAAGTTGCGTAAGGGAACGCGTGCAATTACTACAGTAATTTCGTTTGCCGCAAAGGCCTTTGAAATTCACATGGAGCGGAGAGTGAGCGTAGTACGTATATCGGGGTATTGCGCAAAAAAAGGGACACACATTGTGTCGCGGCCATCTTTAACGAGTGGCACGGGCGAGAAACAATAGTGCCCGTATACCTATAGCTGATCCCTGCTACGTACGACCGCAACCCGGATGAGTCAGGTGCGAATTCGCGGATAATGCCGGTTACCACTGTGATGTTGCCGCAATGAGGAGAGGGTGGGCGATTCTTTGGAGCGGCTTGAGGCCTCGCCTCAGGGGTCCTATAGACCCCAAACCACGGAGAAAGCCCCCCATTTTTTTAGGCCCCAGTTGCCATAACACCGCCATCATGGTTTTCGGGTCTATATATGGTCTACGAATTTTCTGACTGACACGCAGATTCGCAATAGCTTATTCAGCTAACAGACAACTCTAAGAAGGTCCTACTTGATTCGCCATGGCCGCTAAGGTACCTTAGGAATAATATTTCTTCGTGTTGGAGTACATAATTGATTGAGTATTTAGTGATGGGTTATTAATACTGCGTTCGTTTTACGTGAAATATATAACAAGTTCAATAATGACATAATAAGAAAATTTGTAGACTCGTCAATGAAGTACACACCTTGATAAATAGACATTTTTAAATAGGACATACCTTAAATTTGATAAATTCGTTAATTAATTTTTAAGTGGTGAATTTAGAAAAAAAATTAATATTATACAAAAATTGTTCAATTAGATGTTTGTTTTTCTATTTTATTAAAGTGTATTATTTATATTTTTCAGTTCTTCATCTTCGCTGTAGCTATCGCAGCTGTTAATGCCGGATATTTGGGCTCTCCATCCGCCCACTATGCACCTGCCCAAGTGCAAGTGCAACCCCATGAGTATACTTCCACTTCTGACAATATTCTGCGTAGTCATGGAAACCTGGCACAGATTGCTACCCAATCGAAAACCATTGAAACTCCTTACTCCAGCGTTAGCAAGAGTGACATCCGTGTAAGCAACCCTGGAGTATACCAGCATGCTGTACCTGTTGGTTACGCAGCTCCTGCTACTCACGGAGCCCTCTTCACTCCTGGTGCATCTGGTTATTCTCATGCTCCCGCAAGTTATGCCGCTGCACCTGCCGGTTACGACCATGCAGCTGCAACCGCCAGTTACGCCCCAGCAACAACAGCGTACTCCCACGCTCCTACTGCATACTCCCATGCTCCTGCTGCATATGCACATGCACCTGTTGCCGCTAGCTACGCCCCCGCCGTTGCTAGCCACGCCCCATTCGTTGCTAGCCACGCCCCCGTTGCATCTAACTACGCCCACGCACCAGCCGCACACCAATCACTGCTCGGCGTTGCTTATTCTCCTGCAAGCCAAGTTGCTCATCTGTCCTATTCCAACGTGAATGATCACTTCAACTATGCCTGGTAAATTACAATATCTGTGATAATTGCGGCAATATTATCGAGCGGTGTTAATATCAACGGGAAGACGTACGAGAAGTTGCATATATTGATACAGTATTATTGCTTCAAAAGTGACCACAGCGCTTTAAATTAATACCTACTATTGTACATATGTAGATGATAACAATTCTTTCTTGTAAAGAGAATAATAAAGAATTTCGTATGAGGAAATGGAGGTATTTTTTTGCGAATCCTAAGATGCAACGAACAATAGTTTTTTTAAGAGTTAACCGCATCAAAATATCAAGTCAATATAGAAAGGAATTTGTAAATGATTATTTTTACGAGGCTATCTAGATTTTAATAGACCATGTCCATTACTTTAATCTATATCAACAATAAGTGCTCTCTTGATAGGCAATGATTCAGTGCTTTCGGTGTTTCACTTAAGGAAAATCAATGTCGTATTTTTTAGTTCTCGTCCTTTTTTTCTTTTTCACTATGTTCTTTAAAGGTGGCTTCCTTTCTTTATAGCTTATCCAATTGACTTTCATGGAAAATGACTCCGTAGTTTAAAGCAAAGGCGATGACGATTTGTTTTATTTTTGTCCACTTTCAACACTAATCACTCCATTAAAAGTCAGCGAGCAAAATTTCTATAATGTACAAGTAAAACGAGTATGATCGCCATTACTGCCCCTTTAATAGCTATTGAATTCATTAATATTATAAGCGGAAATTAATTTTGTGTTATTTTTTTATTTATCTATAGTTCTTACGTGTAAATGACTAAGAATAATTTATTGTGTGACATTCTGATACTCTGTAAGTTACTCAAAGTTAAATATTTGCTTCCTTTCAAACAGCCAATCGTACTATTTTCTCATTTTCCAATCCCGGAAAGTAGCAGCGAAACAATACCAGAAGGGCTTAATTAATATTTTAATCGTTACTTTCATCTCTGAAACAGGAACACTCAGCCGCAGTCTGTGCTACGTTCGGCCTGTGGAATAGAAATGCCTTCAGGCAACGTCTGGTGATAAAATGCTGACATTTTTACAAGAGACTACGACGCAACCAGTACGTGGAAAAGAATGGGAAAAAAACATGGTATTTGGTAAAATCCTGGAAAGAGGCGTTCTCCTAATTGTTATTAACCCCTTATATAATATACCAGATAAAAAAACATTTTAATGATGGACAAGTTTAATGTCAAATTAAAAGCAATAGATATAAGCATAAAACGTAACATAAAATACAATACTGCATTATAGATTTCTCATTAGACGCGATAATAACCAAAAATGAATAGCATTAAGATCAAAGAAAAAGTTTTTAACTTATGAATCTATTTATGAATGATATTTCACATGACCTCACGTAGAATAAAATTTAAATGCATGCATACACAAGTAACGTTTCAATTATGAGAGTATCGTGACATTTTTTAAACTGCTTCGTCAAAATTCGCATTGTCACGTATTATAGATTTATCTACCATCCGTAATTTAATCCCATCGGAAAGGCAGGGTTCACGTGAGAGACTGCAGTTGCAGGCGAATAAGTCATACCCAGTAATCCGTGATTATAAACAGGCACGCCTGCAGCAATTCCATTAGTTGGTCCATGAACGTAAATCTGCGCGCGGGTAGCCATACTTTTCTGTGCATTCGTATAAACCCGTGAATAAGTTGGCGCATGCGCACTAACGGCAACTGGCATATGAATGTAAGATGGCGATTGTGCGTTGACGTAACCAGGATCGATGATACGAAAATCCGTTTTCTTAACGACGGAAAACGGCGTCTCGACGGGGTTCATATACGTGGAGGCACTACCAAGTTTTCCATAAGTTCTGACAATGTTCGAGTGTTGTGCCACAATGGCTGGTGCTGCTATCGAATGTCCATAATCAGGATAATAAGATGGATTGCTGTAGGTTATGGTAGCAGGACCGTGGTTTATATGTCCGTTTACTGCTGTGAGTATTGCTGTCAGTGCTAAATACTGTAACACACGAGATCGCAATGCAGGTCAGTACAATAATAGTTCATTCTTAAATAACAGAAGTATTATAATATTTAATCACGACACAACTGAGCTATTAAAACATTCATAGAAGTTTGACGTGTTTGAGGAGCACCTGTGTAATTCCATATATACAAAATGGCTATTCTTCTAATAATTAGAATATATCAAACTTTAATCAATGCAATTCAACTCGTTTACGGATATTGAATATATGTAAGAGTTCTTTATCTACTTTGATTTTATCTATAGCTATTAATAGCTCCATTGCAGAGTGATATCGAGATTGAACTTCCTGTAGTACATGAGACAGGATTATGGATGATGTTTATGTAGAGATTATTGATTTCAAATCGATTTTTCTACATTATCGAGTTGCATTATTAGCGTACAGCACTCTGGTTGATTATGATGAAGTATAGAGGTATTATGCTTTACTAATGGATCGATGTACGTAGGCGTTTATGGTTAGCCAAGTTTCGCCTCAGGCGCCGCCAGGTGGCTACTTAATAAATCATTTAATTTTGTTTACACGTCTTGCTGTCTTGCAGAATATATACTATAATGTAATCTTCAGAGTGCAAATTAGTTTACTTTGTATAATCAACACGCTGATAATATTTAATTTATATAAATTGAATGAAATTATAAAAATTAAATTATTTCCACGGATAAGTCTAACCTTATTTCTTATTTGTTCGCTCTCGTCTGTACGTAATTCAATGTGCAAATTTTATTCAGCGATGTTTGTCGTGGCAATTTTTCGTATCGTTCAGATTCGCGATTGCGCAAACCTACGTAATATGATAATGACGGGACGCAAAGTAATTGTCACCCGTGTTTTACTTTCGACGTTCCTCTCTTCCTTCCTGCCTTGGGCTACACAATGGAAATCGTGCCAGGTATAAAACTTGGCTCGAACTTATTAGACCCTCGGCAACGGTCCCGCCTTGTTGTGCAAATTTATTTTTGTTTATCAGTTTATTGTTTTTTGTCGTCGTGACTCTTCGACTACTCATCGATCGATCTAACGATTGACTGTTAGCATTCCGATCGAAATTTCGATTTGAATTGACGATACACTCGCTTTCTCCGTCAAAGGAGTATTATCAATCGAATTTATTTCACGGCAGAAATCGTCAGGTAACTTTTTTTTACGATTATTTCTCTTTGGATTATATTACTCGAAATATTGTTTCTTAAGATTTTCTTATCTCTCGAAGTTATTCAATACCTATTGTAGTATTGATTCATCGTTAGTTTTTATATGGGATTAAAAAATTACGCTGATAAAAATATCATTTACAATTGTTCGACAGGTCGTAGCGATAAAATTGTAAAGAACTTTTTAGTAACGCAAATCAAATTGATCTGAGCTATATATGCCCGTGAAAAGAAAACAGATATAAAAAAAAATGGAATAATCCATTTAAATTAACCAATGAAGTAAAAATGTCATCAGCGCTTAAAATATCCAGGTATTCTTTAATTAACAACGTACCAAGTAAAGTCGGCATTGTGATTTTTTAATTTAAAAAATTAGCAAAACCAACAAGAAAATTAAATACTTTCGAAGTATACCTTCCGAGTAACTTTTCGTTTTTTACTTTCGTCATTCTTTTAATAACCCAACAGTTTCTAATTAACGTCTTGACAGGCTGTCCTAAATACCTGTCGTTTCGTTAATTACAATCGAAAGAAGGTTGTAAGCGTATCCCTGCATAGCTCCACGCCAAATGAAAAAAAATCACCCAAAAAAGCAAAGATAAAATTAATTTAACACCCTTTAAATAAATTTAAATAAATTCAGCACATCAATCGACTATCTAATAATGACGTATGCAAACCTTCAACATGGTGGGTCCTCTCGTCAAAGGGTGTTACAATCGATTGGCAAATAATTCCAAGCACAAAGAAGATGTATTTTCTCTGGCAACAAAAATACGCAAGCAACGTTCACAAAACAAAACAAAGACGTCTTTGATCTAAGCAGACTGAATGATGAACAGCTGATGGAATCAAGATCAAGACAGAGCAAATATAAGTTGAAATTAAAACAAGGATAAAATTTAATTGCGTTTTTCTTCAGACAGACTTGCTATCTTGTAAGCTGTGTAGCTGCAGTATTTATACTGCAAATATCAAATGCACATGCACTTATAAATAGCAAACTAACTGGTGCATTTAGGTGCATAGGGACATGGAGGGGCTAAACAGAGTTACACCTGGGTACCCCTTGTTTTCGTACCAATAATCTTAAGTTGCATTCACAAGAAAACTTCTTCGTTCACTTTCCAATCGATATACGCGTCATCTCTATGACGCTTTCTTCGGTTGGTCAGCTGTTTATTTCCTTTTAAAACTTCTCCCACGCGTAATACCTATTGGCACGTCACGAACGATCTTTGATATCGATAATAACCCGGGTAAAAATTGTTAGATACTGAATGTATCACTGGTAGATTAATTCAAACTATTGGCACGTGGGAAAATATTCCTTTGCATAATACGTCACGTTTCATTTTTATTATTACAAGTCCGTAAGGCACTGTATCTGGCTTGTTAACTAGGACGAAGAAATTCCGAGATAATTTTATAATCCTGTAGGCGTCGCCAGTTGCGGATAATTCGCCATTAACGACAAAAGGCTAATGAGTCAGATCCGTGCAGCAGTGGAAAAAGGTTGGAGATATGTACTGAGCCTAATTTCTAATATGGAGATCCTTAAAAGGAATTGGGATATTTAAACGAACCTTTATTATGGCCATTAACGATGAGTATAATGGTTGAGAATTTTTCTAAGACTTTAGGCTCCTGCTTCGCGTTACGCGTTATGGTACTTTTAGGTTAGGTTTATGCTTAGGTTATGTTACGATGGCGTGACAGGGCGCTCTGTCTACGCATAATCCTGGGCCAGTTGCAATAGGACGCTGGAGCTGGGTCGTAATGTTTCTTTGCCCCGGGGCCTTTTTTCGTAATCCCGACTCAACTAAAACGCCCCGAGACTTCGGTGTGGCTGCTGTTTTATTTTCTTGCTTTTACGAATTAACCACTGATACGGATCTCGGCCGGTATACTCACGTACGAATAGCATACAGTCGTCACGTGAAACAAATAATCGTACTGCACATGCAATTTGCAGTTGTGATACTTAACTTATATTTTTTATAGGCGCATTTTATTAGTGGTTACATCAGATCGACTATTGATCTTTTTCTTTCTTGTATTACTTTTATTGTATCAATAGTGTAATACTAATACTATTGTATTAGTAGTGTATTAATTAATTTTCATAAATCTATTACAATACGTTCGCTCGAAGTGGAAGCTTCTTGCTGATTAAATTGTGTCGTCTCTTTTCTATAGAAACGGGGTCGAACTTGAAAGTAAAATTAGTCTAATTCCGTATTATATTCAATTGACTTCCATTAAGTAGCCGCTACTTTTTATTTATGTCTTTTTGCTACTAATTATATGTAAGACGTTAAATTAGCGAACCTTCTAATTGCACGGTTCCGTTAACATCTGCAATTTATATGGGAATCATTTTCGTACAGTACTTATTACCGCATTACGTTCTTATTATGTATATTCAAATGTACACAATAATTGCACGTAATAACACTCTTTTTTTTTTATAATTAATTATTGGAATCGTACCATCCAAATTTTCGTTTAAATTTCAATTTTCTTGTAAACCCCTATCATTTTCATATTTTCACTGTAACCCAAAATTATTAAAAAAAAATTTGCATTTTATTATTTCAAAAAATCATATACTCGTGACGTACACGTTATCTGCGTATATGTATGTTGGCAATTTGAGATTGACATTTTGGCCGGGTTAATAATAGAGAAGAAAAAAAAATGTAAAAATGCCTCGGTCATGCTCGTGTATGATTCGTTTGCGCAATATGCCAAAAGTTGTGTTCGACAAATAAACAGATACGTCACATTGGGAAGGGTTGTCGACCGCGAGTCTCGAATGTCTTGGCTGCACCAGATATATGCATGCGCGTGCGTGGATGGATGCGTGCGCACGTGTGAACGGGCCTTAAGGCCCCAAACCGTATAATATCGTTTCCTTAAACGAAAGTGAAAATTCGTCTCCATAGGCGGTGCCCTATATGTTCGATACGTTATTTCAAGGAATTGTACATAATGCAGTGCATTCAAGGTACGTAAGAAATGTACACGTCGTTACATAATTTGCGTTACAAGGTAAATTAAACTGATTATAATTTACCGATATACAAAAATCTCGATCCCGTGAGTCTCTTACGCGCGCAAATTTATTGGGAGAAATTATGAAAATGAAAAAAATATTTTGAAAAAAAAACAAGAATATTAAACAAGGTTATCTTGGTAAAATATATCTGTATTTATCTCTGGACCAATAATGGCTTCAGGTACTAAAAGGCGATGGTTAATCTTCGTCTATACTGAAAGGGAAATATATAACGCGCTGCTATTTCGTCATCTGAGAACTACGCACGCTTTGAATAATAATAATAATAATAATAATAATAATAAACAGGCGTTTTGTTTGCATACGTTTATACAGCTCAAGTCAAATGCAGACGCGAACCTACAAAAGGAAGATTAATTATGACTAACAAACGGGGCTCCCAGTGTTATTGAAATAAGAGTCCCAAAGACAAAGGATCCAAATTTTTCAAAGAAACTTTAACGATTTAATTCAGTGTGAATAGAAGATACGCGTTAAATGTTGTAAAAGGATAAAATAAAAAAAAAAAGATTATTTGACCTCAATACAAAAAATTGTATAAAAGTGCTCTGCATCTCGGGGCT
>JARPRG010000363.1:394125-406416 GCA_031001745.1 Hartigia nigra
TCATTATCGGGAATCGGTCAAAAAGTACCTAAATTTCAGACACAAATATCTCCCTGATTATGAATGCTCTCCCTACGAATTTTTTTTAACTGCATTAGTTTTTCCTGCTCTACAACTTTTGCATTTAACTTTTTCCGATAGCACTCGAAATGGCAAAAATATTTTTTTTATTTTCCGAACGCAAGTTAAAAGAAAAATAATATTATGCCCATTCGATGCGCAATCAAAAAATAATCCACGATTCTTACATCAGATTTTCGAAATTGTACACCGTTTCGTCGCAAATTGGAAACGTGCATCTTAGCTGATACACCCTGTGTATACATTATTCGTTATTTTATTCGTTCCACATTGATTTTCGAGCATTCTTATCTAATATTTTCAGATAATCTAGTATTTAAGATGGTTGAATATTTTATACTTATTTTCAAAATGTTATTACAAATGGCACATAGACACTGTTTCTATGACAACATGTATTTATCAATGACAATGTAATTATCAACGATAAAAATAAATACGAACGATAAAATCACATGACACTTGCATCTGCATCGTAATTCCTTCGAACTTAGAGCAATCAAAATTATTCAAAAAAATACTACACGTAATCAAAAACTTGCAGATGCATCGAAATATCCGCATGTGCACGCATATCGAGTCTAAAAAAAAAGATTAACCTACTTGGTCGATCAACGAAAGATCAAAAAATGCTTTCCCAATCCTTCACTAAAGACATCGACGTCTATGCACATTCACTGTTAATGTCACAACGTGCCACATAGCTTCTGCAGTTGCGAGCCGAAAAACGTAGAAGCGACGAAAAACTATATAGGAAACAAATATCTAATTGAGGTAGAGAGGTTAACTATGAGTGTATCTAGCACCTGTATGTACGTAACTAAAGGCCGCATATGCCATCGTCGTTTTGATAACGCAAAAATTTTGATAAGGCATAAACCTATCCACCTACTACAAGATACGAGATTCTCCGTCCTCGTGCAATATTTTTTTATTACCACTTCTCTTTCTCTCTCTTTGTTCTGCGAAAAGCAGAGATTCTCATATTGCACCTTGAGGTGCAAATGAAGTGACCCCTGGCCCCTTGTAGTATTCAACTGTCTGGATCGGAGAAAACTTATCGTCAGGAAATCGGTACTATCTGCTTACCGATTCTTCCGCCAAATCTGATAATGGCAGATTTCAATCCTGCCATCTCGAGAATTGCGATCGACGCGACCTCGCTATATAATTTATTTATTTATTTATTTTTTATTTCAGCTAACCTTAATTTTGGGGTGTGGCTTGGATTCGCTACGGCTGTTATAGCAATGATTGTACAAAGTTGAAAAAGTCGATACCTGTAAATATGTATACTAATTTTCATAAGAATTGGGTACAGTTCTTATAAATATAAAGGCTATAAGCTGTTTTTATTTTTATTTTATTTTCGAATAGTCATTCCTTAGTACATAACATATTGCAGAACCTGCTTATTTATTAGTCTCATACCTCAGGGTCGCATGAAAGATTCTTCGTTCGGACACAATGAAAAATTATGAGAGATTTTTAATAATTGTTACAAAAAACAATTGCACCACAGCTTCTAAACTATTATCAAGAAAGAGCTGAATTAACTCAAAGTAACGATGACTATGTTTCCATTCTCCAGGATTTAAAGTACAATCAACGAATCACGTTCGTGCATTCTTTTCAAATGTTGCGTATGATTGGTTAATCCTCCATTAAATCCTGTACAAATCCAAATTTCATATGCTCGACCGGCAAGACAGAAAATTTGCTTACCGACAGTCGGCAAAGTAATTTTCTTTCTGAACGAAGAATGCTTATCAATCAAATTTTATTATTATTATATAAAATAATGAAGATAAGACTTTGCGCTCGGTAGGTAGAGATACATAAAATAATCCCTCCCCTCTTTTCCTCACTCACATATGTACAAACTCATTCATAACGCAGCCAAAACCGCGTACTCACATACATGCTCGTCATACACGCAATCACGAATGGACAGGCGCACATTAAACAATAAGTATAGTCCGTCCACGAGTAAAATAGCTTTTGGAGGGCGTCATCTTCTCATGACTCTTAAGGTATAAGAGTCCCCTAATCAGGATCTTTTATTCATGGAACGACTGTACACATCAAATATGACATTAACGATACTGTTAATACTTGACGGTTAATCTTTCTTTTTGTTTTATTCGATAACTCGGCGGAGTGGGGAGCTGTTAAAAATTAGTCATAGGGTAAATACGAATGTCAATCAGGGTCCAAACCGAAATCATGCTAAGCACCAAACTGATGCGCCACTTTCGAAATACTTTCATCTTGTCGCGCTCTATGTACGCCGAGTATTTTTTTCCTTTTTTTTTAATTTTAGGCGTAATTAGAAAAAAAAATAAATTCAAGTGATAATACTTTAGGAAGGTTTTACACTAATATAACCTCAAAAATTATCTTGCGCCTTTCTCTCAATTACTTATTTTGTGTTTTTAACGTGTTGCGATTTGGTTTTTATATGAACGACGTTTTTTGATGATTTGCTGATTATAAAAAAAAAAATTAGTAAAAAGTCATGCGAATCTAAGATTTCGAAAGTTGGCGGCGTTTTGGACGATGATCAAGATTTTGTTTTTTGATCTTTTTTTCCGGTACGCTAATGGCATCAGAGCTGAAAAACCTGGAGTTTTTGGAAAATAAGAGTAAATTTTCCGAAAGATCTCGGCAGTTTACTTTCGCTCGATCGGTTTAGCCGAACCGCGTGCCAGTGAATAAATAAGGTTATACTAAAACCATAACCAACCCCCATTTTGGAGTGTTTTACATTTACAGTAATCCGCTACTCCTCTTTTTAATTTCTTTCTTTCTTTTTTTTTCTATTAGACACGTCTCTAATTATAACGTAATTAAGTTAGCGATTATTTTTTTAATTCTAGTCATTCGATTAAGCATCTTCGAGAAACCGCTTCGAATTTAACAAGGATTCACAAAAAAAAAATGGTGAAAAAAAAACGTATTTTTAGAGCACATGTGAAAGAATGACGTGTGCATTCAATTGGCAATATCCACAAATATCTTCTTAATTAAAAAACTTTGTTATCCCAAAATTTCGAATTTTTTCGCTAGCAATGAGAACACCACGAACAATTTTGAAAATAAGAAACCTCGAAATACCACAAGTTCGAAACGTCTCGAATTTCGAGATGTTATCAAGTTCGCCAAACGGATAACAAATAAACAGTGAATATCTGCTTAGCAATTTCCTCAAGAATCTAAGGCAATAGCCTTGGATTAAAACGACCCATGTGCAGTATCAAACCAGTTGGATTGTGTCTGACGAAATATAAAAATGGCCGATCCAATTTGAGTCTTGGTTTGTCAGATGCATTTGCTTGTCTTGCAGTCCTGTGCGATTCTACGGTTTCTTCAAAATCTTGTGGCGTGCTAGCATCTATATTTTCAGAATTGTCGACTTCTTCGCTCAAATCCAGACGGCCTCTTACACTTCGCAAAGGACTCGCAGGATAGACTTCGACATGATGGCGGCCGGTTATAATATTTTCTTCTCCACAAGTGCTGAACAGATTAATCTGCAAGAAAGAATAAGAAAAAAATAAAATAAATGAAAATTCCAAGGAAAGTCCAATAAAAATAAATTGATAGTACTAACTTGTAGCATATCTGCCAGATGAAGATTGTGTCCAGCACTATTGATGCCTTTGAGGTCAGCATGTTTCGAGAACAATTCCTCAAGTCCCATTCTTTTAAGAGCTGCAGTTGCATTGACAACCGACCGATGACTAAACTTAGGAACTTGTAATTCAAGTCCAGGCCTGGGCACCAGAACCTTAAGTAATCTGTCCCAAAGACCTTGAGTGAAAGCTCCTTCAACAAGTCTTTGCTCGAGTCTATCTAGACTATCGCCTGGAGCTGCATGTCCTTGTTGTCCAGGAATAACAAAAATAGTAGAAACAAGTTTATCAGCGCCACCCATAGCAATAGCAGTAGCATCAAGTCCAGGTTCATATCCAGCAAGAACACCAGATCGCCACGTAGTGGCAGGAACTGGAACTAACTTCCTTTGTCGAATAGCCGGTGAAACGGCGAAGTACAATTCACCGTCACGACCCTCGGAGGTGGCAGCACTCGAGTTACAATCCGTTTGAAAGACGTTGGCAGACAGAGCCGCAAGCGGTGACCTCAAAGGGACAGTATTGCCCTTGACGAAATCTTTTATTCTGCCTCCAGTTTGCTTTCTAATTAAGAAGTTAGTGCGCCTGCGCACGAGATCACTGATAGTGGCGAAATTAACTTCGGCTACGAAGCCCTCGTAGAACTGCTGGGCCTGGTCCTTGTAGAAGGGCATAAGCCGACCTACTTTTGCCCTGTCAGCGAAAAGGACCCTGACGAAAGCAGCGTTAGCGATTCCTTGATTTCTAGCTAAGCTTACGGTATCAGTCACGTTCTGGAAAACCAAATGCGGATTGAATGAAGCTACATCATCCAGCTTGAGAACATCATTCATCTGATTCGAAGTGGGACCACGGGCTCCTAAGAAAACCATAGCGAGTATGCTGGTCATGCCAAATGGTGAAAGAGCCAGTGATCTTGCTGTACTCAGGCCCTTATTGGTGGCGGTCCAGAAACTAAATGCTAATTCGTTGCAGACACGTGCGAAGTACTGGATGTCATGATCAAGATTTTTCACGCTGCTCTCCAGCCCTGATGCACTCTGGGATGCCTCCAATGCTACCGTATCGGCAGAGTGAATGTTACCTGCAATGGTAGAGCCACTATTTCCGGTTTCAGATGTTTTCGTTGGTTTCTTTAACGGTTCGTTTGTGGCCTTCACATTAGAACCTGACCCTTGTTGCGGAATTAGGGTCCATTTCTCTTCTGAACTTGATGTCTCTTCAGCATCTGCTTTTTTGATATTCAAACTGGGCTTCTGCTTGTTTTCACCTTTCGTTGGGCTATTTGGATTCTTTATGTTAGATGGCGTGGTGGAACTGGGTTTTTTCTCTTCCGTTGATAAAACGGAAGTCGCCTGGATATTCTGCGACGATTGCAAGGGCTTCGTCGTTTTAATCGTTTCACCTAATTTTGAGTAAGGATACTCCTCTTTGTTTACTGACAATTGAGGCTTATCGGATACTGAAACACTGACTGCAGCATCTTCCGTTGGTCCTTTCTTAATATCTGTTTCCATTGGTTTGCTATTTGTGGCAGTTACAACTGGTTTCTTCTTTTCTCCTAATTTTTCATAAGAACTCTCGTCCTTTGAAACTTGCGATGCTTCAAAGTTAGTCTTTGTTTCGTCTTTATTGATCTTGTCATTGCCGATTGCTAATTTGTCTGTTTTCTCCTCGGTCAACTTGATCTCAGTCGTTTGTGAAATATCCAATACACCCTTATCTCCTGTTTCAGGCTTTTTAACCTCAGAGGGCTTGGCTTCTTCTTTCTCCCCTAACTTCGTGTAAGAATCGACAATCTGTGGCACATTCTTTTCATTTTCTTCAGGTTTCAATGCGTCCTTGTCAGTTTGTGCTACGGTCACAGGTGTTTCAGGAACGGTTTCAACCTTGTCATGGGCTGTTTCAGGCTTCGTGGTAAGTAGAACTTCAGGTTCAGATGTCATCTTCAGCTCTTCCTGTACAGTCGGTGGTTTTAGATTGACAGTTTCAGCCAGCTTTTGTGTCGTTACGTCGGAAATTGGGTGTTTCGTCACCAAAACGGCAGTGTCATTCACTTGAATTCTAATTTCTTGGGTTTTCTGCGGCACTATCTCCGCAAACTCTGGTTTTTTGTTATCATTCTTATTTGAAGATTGCGTTGAAACTATTTGATATTGAATATCAGCTGGACTAGGTGACGCAATTGGTTTTGGTGGTTGTAACAATTCAGTCAGAGTTACTGGAACCTTTGAGGTTGTTAGGAATTCAGAATTATTCAGAGGTTCAGCTTCCAACTTAGTATTGTCAGTTATTTCACTTTTGGTCACGGATACTTCCGGCTGTGTAATTTGTTCGATTTTTATAATTTCTTGTTCGCCTGCACTATCGGAAGTGACGTCATTTTTTACATCAGATTTCTTTGTCGTTTCGTTTTCGCTCGTTTCAGCTGTATTTGTTTCGGATGATATATCAGTCGTACCACTAGAACTTGTTTCAGGTTTTAGCTCGCCCAAGTCTGACGACAATTTTTCGTTTTCTACAGGTTTTTCTTCAGCTACAAGAGTCGTCGAACTTTGTGCGATTGCTTGAGTTTCAGGATTCTTTATAGGCTCCACAGTCAAAAGTGGATCTTCAGTATTTTTCACTGGTTCAGTTAATTTCACTTGTTCCGTTGTTTCAGGAACTTGATCGGTTTTTTTCGTCTCAACAAAAGTGCTGACAATTGGTAAGTCAGTCAATTGGATTTTTGGTGGAATTTCAATGTTACTCGTCTCAGGACTTACATCTATTCTCACTATTGGTGTCTCAGGCTTTTTCGTTTTTTCCGATTGTTCCGAATTTGCAGTTGATGAGTCCTCGTATGCATTCGATGATAAATCCTGAGCCGCAATCGTAGATTCAATAACCGAGGCTAAACTTGATGTACTGGTACTCGGTTCTGGAGCTTTAACAGCAGCATCATTTTGCACCGTTATAGGAGTGTCTTCGAGTATTTTCTCAGGCACAGAAGCCGTAGTTCCTAAAATATTTTCAACAGTTCCCGAAGTATCAGGTTTTACATCTTGACTTTCCAATTTAATCCAACTTGGCGCATCTTGTTTGTCATTTATAGTAGTTAGAGGTGTTTCAGAAATAGTTTGAAATTCAGTATTTTTATCATTTTGAGATTCAGTTCCTATTTTAGTCGTCATCAATTCAGTCGTCACTGCTGTCTCAAGCTTGTCAGTAGGAATGATAGGCTTGGATGTTTCAGTATTTTCAGGCCTCGGCGCATTAGCTTCGTTTTTAGTAGCCATAAAAATCTTATCGCCTGAAACAGGTAGATCTATCCTAACAAATGGCACTTCTGTTATTGATTCAGTTGGTATCATTTCTGTAGGACTGTGTGGTTGATCCTTGTCCTTAATTTTCAAAGATTCATTTACGTCTGTCATGGTGCTCAAATGACTTTCAGGCATTTTTTCAGCACTATCCTGAATTCTCTCCGTATTGGAAACTACCTTTTCAGGTACACTCTCATCATTTGTTTCTGTTGCAATATTCTCATTAGAAATTGGATGCTTAGAAATTGGGACGGTCTCTTCAGTTTCAGGCTTAATTATTTCAGGTTTCGGCGATATATCCTTGGATGGAGTTGCTTCAAGATTTTCTGATATCGCGCTATCCTGAGAAACAGACTCCATTTCCGGAACAGCAAAAACAGGCTCAGTGGTACTCGTTGGAAATCCAGCAATAAGGCCACTGGCAATGTTACCAGCTGCAATTTTGTTATTTTCAGGTAAAGTCAACAACTGTAAAGATGGTGTGCTAGTCTGAGTAGGTACAGTCTCTAACATATGATTTATAACTGAAACAGCATCTGTAAGCTGAATTCTCACGACTGGAGACTCAGTATTTATTTCAGCGTCTTCTGAAGTTTTCAGATCGACAGAAGTTGTTTCAGGCTTTGTTTCTGCAATATCAATTCGCGTTATTGGTGTTTCAATACCAGTCACAGGTGATTGGCTATCTTCGATTAATGTTGCATCCTGTTTCAAGAATGTACTGTCAATGACTTTTTCAGTGTTTTCTTCAGTTGAATCAGTTGTCTGTTCTTTTTCGATTAGAGGCATTTCAACCATTACCTTTTCAGGAATTTTTCCAGGTGCAATTTCAAGGGTCATTGATTCAATGATCTCAGGTAATTCACTGGTAAGTTCTGTCTTTTGTGTTGAATCTTTCATAGTCGATTCTACATTAGATTGAGTCTCAGGGATTTTAGGAATTTCAGTCTTCACGGTTCCCAATGATTCCGTTACAACTTCAGCCATAGCAATTTTAGTCTCTGTCTCAGAAGATTCAGGCTTATTATCTACCACTGGAGCATCATTTATAACGGCTGTCATCGAAGACTCTGATACATTTTCATTAGGCAAATTGATTTTATTTATTGGTATTTCAGGTTTTTCAGGTTTTTCAGGTTTTTCAGGTTTTTCAGGCTTTTCAGGTTTTTCAGGTTTTTCAGTTTTCGTTGAATCATCATTCTTTGTTGTAGAGACTGCAGCACTTTCTTCCGTAATTGCTGTCATTCCAGTTTTAATATCTGAATTATGTACACCTTCAAGGGTAGGTATTTCGACAATCGCAGGTTTCTTTGTATCCAATTGCACTGATGGAACATTAGGCATCATTACTGGACTTTCAGAAGTCTTTATTAATTCGATTTGTTCAGAGAATTTAGTATCCTGACTTGGTTCAATCGTTGAAACTTTTTCAGGTTCAGAAACAGTTATAGCAGGTTCAGACTGTACCACTTCAGCCGGTTTCACGGATGAACTTTCTGAAAAGGTCAACATTGAAGGTGCAGCATCTGATATTTGGGACATCATGCTCGACAATGAGTCAGCCAACTCTGTAGCTAAAGAATCCACAGGTTTTTCATCATTCAGGGATGTAGCAGTTGTAGATAACTTCAAATCATTAGCATCAGCGCCACCATCAGGATTCTTATTGTCTATACTGGATGCTTCAGGTTTCGTTTCCAAACTACCAGACAATATCTCTTGGCCTGCGACAGCAATGCTCATTTCCGAATTACCACTTTCTTCAGGACTTACCGAAGTACTAGTAACTTTTTCTACTGACACTACATTAGGTTCCGTTTCAGGCTGCATTTCAGGTTTCTTTATTTCAGCGTCGGACTTTGTATCTTGTACTTTCTCTACAATTTCCTCTTGCTTGATACTTGTTTCCGGTACTGTGGCGTGAGTCACTTCTGGGGTCAAAACATTGGCAGGTTCAGGTTTTTTGACCAGAGTCGATGAATCCATTGTATTTCCTGGAACATTTGAAGATGGAAGCTCAGTACCCACAGTTGATACTTCGGATGTTTGAGAAGGCTCTTGTTCCTGGATGCTGCTTGTTTCAGGCTGTTTGTCTGATATGAGTTCAGTTACAATGGAGCTCACTGATTCTGGTAATAAATTTTCAATCAAAGAAACACCCTGTGCAAACAGACCCGGTGATGGGGATGTTTCAGGTTTTATATCTTCTGCAGGGATTGCACTCTCTGTCTGTAGAATGGCCGATTCTGTCATAACATTTGTTTCTTTGCTGGGCGTTAATTTTTCTTTATAATTTTCGACATTAGAGCCGATAGTCACAATTTCCGTTTGTGTAATCACTGATCCTTCGGAATCATTCTGAGCAGCAACAACTTCAGGCTTTTCCTTAATGTCTACTTGAATCTTATCAGCGGGTTCAACTTCAGGCTTCGTTTCTGGTTCCAAATCAGCTGCAGGAATTTCAGGAAGCTCTTCTACCTTCGTGGAGGTCGACTGTGTTTCAGAAGCTGCATCAACCGTATGAGGCATTTCAATTTCAATCAGAGAACTCGTAATTTCAGGGGATGCAGTGCCCGGTTCAGTTGAAGCTGTTAAAACTATTTTCTGCTGATCATTTAAAACTTCAGGAACAATGTTAGACATTGGAGCAACCTCTGTAACTTCAGAGTTTGTTGTATCAGAAACTAATGGCTGTTTCTTCAAGGTTTCTGAATTGTCAGTATGAATCAATGGAACCGCATGCATTACTTCAGTGGGCTGCAGAATGTCCGCTGAACCTCCAGTTGTCCCTGAAGCTTCAGGAGTTGCAGGTTTTACTTCCGGAGTCTTTTTCTCCGTATCGACAACCTCCTGAACTTTTACTGGCAATTCTGATACTGTTTTCGTATCATTTTTCTGAACAGTATCCCCGAAATGGTTGCTGGTTTCAGCTGATATTGTATTCAGCATCTGAAACACGGGAACTTCTTCTGCATCAGTTTGCGGGGTTTGTGGCTTTATATCCATCGTTATAACGGGTACCGGAATCATCGGCATTTCGGTAATGATCGGTATCTCAGAGGCAGTCAAAAGTTCAGGCTTCTTTGTCACAGACTCATCTTGAACCTTCACAGATTCAGAGACACTAGCTAAGTTCATAGAAGTTTCTTGATCTTGCTTAAGGGGAGTAATTGCTTCAGTCGTTTCAGGCTTTGTATCGTGTTTCAGGGGTGTTGCAGTCGACTCGGGCGGATTCGCTGATACCTCTACCATTACAGGATTGACAGTTTCAGGTGCCTGACTAGCATCCTTAGTAGGAGTATCATTATTCGAAACAGTAACAACATGTTCAGGCTCGTTCGTCTTTACCGGTACCAATTCCTGCGTAGATTCTGCAGGTATATCCTGTTTTGTTGTTTCAGAATCATTCATCACTGATTCAGGCTTCATTTCAGGAATCATAACAAGTTCAGGAGCTCCAAGTGACGCTGAATCGGAATCGCCGGCCAAAATCGATGGCAGGATACTACTCCATTCATCGTTGGCGTGACCTGGAATTGTTGGGACTGACGTCATCACGGCCATCGGTTTGTTCAACTCACTTTTCAATACGTTCTGAACATTCTGAACTACGTCCGCGACCTGTAACAATGGATAACAATTAAGTAGCACGAATTACATCTATTTAACGTATAGACAAAAACAAAAGAAGAAACTCAGTGTTACGAGAAAATGTTTTTTTTTGTTTTTTTCCTAAGTATCTCAAACTTTATCCATATCAAAATTTGTCCAAACGTCAAGACGAGTGCAAAGTTCTCCCATGTTGTTTCTAGTATTTATTGCATTATTGTCTTTAACAAAGCATTTGACCTTTTCTTCACCACCAATATGCACTCAGATGATTGACTAGAAATAACAAGGGCGCGTACGTGTAATTTAGCATTTTTATTAATGTCACAAATTGATTCAAGTATCATTCCATTCATACGCGTCTCCACCGTGTTATTCAAAAGGCAAAAGGAATTCTAAGCAGACGTCAATTGCAGTGCACAATCATGTCATTGCACTTAATGACGGTACCTTTCTTGGCAAGTAAAAAAATGGCCTCAGCAAATCGCAGCACCAGCACTTTTGCAGTAATAAAAATAAAAAATTCTTATCCATCGAAGATGCTGTTGAATTTTTACAAAATTTTCAACAGTCCCACGTTATTGCACGAAAGTCCATGAAAAAATATTCTACGTATAAAAAAAAAACTATGGTATCAATTCCCATATACAATGATGAATGTGTACCTTCATTCCTCCACTGGACACGTCGCCCACTTTTTGGGGCTCGTGCATTTCCACCGGAAGCTGACCACCACCGGCCGCGATCAAACTATGTATTTCCTGTTCTGTCATTTGCTTGGTCACGACATCACCGTTTTTGTTTAACGTATAGAACTGAAATCTATCAGGTCTCAGGAGTACGGCAGGCGAGCCCGGCATTTCCTGAAACTTCGCCGAAATCGCCTTCGTCTTCTCGAAAGCTTCGGAATGTGTTCCTTTTGGATTTTCGCCATCCTCCCCGGTTATCACTGAGACTGAGGTGACGACACTAAGAATCAAAAGTAGAACAATTACAAATAAGTGTCAAGAAAGAAAAAGAAAAAAAAAAAAAACAAATTTAACAAATAAATTCAATTTTCATTTTTTCTGCGACAATTAACTTTATATAAATTCACATTGGATGTGATCGGAATTATAAATTGAATTGATATATCGTAATACAACGAATCTGAAGATGCTCGTGCACGCTGATTAAAATTCAATATATGCTCATACATATTTATTACGTATCAGGTTTAAAACAATCTGACAACAATGGAAAAAGGAGGAACGAGAGAAAGGATGCTATTGACTAGAGTGGTTCTCGCGTAACGTAACTTGACGTTACTTGACGTTAACTTATAAAAATCATAATGACATTTATCATTTGTCATTTACGAAACTATCGTCACCGTTCATCCCTATTAATGACAATATATTAGCCGCCAATCACGTAGCCTAATACGTATGCTTTTAATACCTGACAACGAATGATTAATCCAAACGCCGATACATTACATCATTATCATTAGACGACACTGGGAGAACGATACTCTAATAAGCCAATGATCCGCAAGGTCAATGAATAGAATCGTCACAGACAATTACACGGTGCCACAATGAATGACTGATCAACCGAAAAGAGCAGTTGATGATTCGATAAATCATCAACTCGACTGCATTCGATTCGATCAATAAAAT
>JARPRG010000363.1:428591-460745 GCA_031001745.1 Hartigia nigra
ATTCGTTCGACTGCGCGCTACGGAATTAATTGAATAATCATAACGTGAACTTTTCAATCGTGAATTTACTCATTTTATGTATCTAGTGAGATTTGCTAACTATATACGTAATTCGGTGCAATTTATTTTCCAGCGTAAAAGCATTCAAATGAAAATACTCCTTACGGCTAGGTGCATTCATATTCAGGACAACCGTGTTTCATAGTAAATCATGGTAAATGACCCAACATCTATTTAGTATGCCTTCGAACGCAAGTCAGTCGGCCCGTTTTCGTCGGATTCTCAAAGTTAGGAATATTCCTAAAGTCCCTAGACAATATATACTCTTAGCGTAATTAGCATAATAACGGAAATGGTCAAACAGTCATATATCAAAATATAATATTAAATACAGATCCTAGTTCATTCGATTTTGTCGTTTTACCGTATACAAATGATTATAGAAAAATATTAAAAAATATATTTACCAATTAATTATAGTATGAAATTCTGATTGAATTCTCATTGCAATTATTTAAAATAATGACAGTATAATAGATCGACATAATTTGCAATATTATTAAATTATACTTTATCAAGCTCTAATAGACAGCGGTTGATCATTACGCTAATGAAATTACAGACTGTGAACACTTGGTGAAATATATGAATTGAATTAGTAATTAAAAAATCAATTAAACGTATACAAAAATATAATTTTGATTAAAAAATTGACACGTGACAAAAAAATGATGTTGAGAAATGCGCGTTCATCCATATTTATCGAAAAATCGAATCTTTTAATTATGACGTAATTCATATCATTATGAAATATATAATGGCGAATGCACAATCTATGCGATATATTTTTTTGTTTAGTAAGTATTGTTTATACGAGAATGTGTGGCGTGCGATAATTTACGTTGCACAATAAATCCCATCTGCCTTGCGTAATAATCTCTGTTGCGCAATGGCACTAATGTAGGTCTACCCATAGGATACATATGTCTGTTACATATCTATCTAAACGTAATTAAAATGATTAATTAACATATTTGCATATCAATATCGATATCATTGTTCTGTCGTTTTTTATTGTTATTCTTATTAATATACATCATTATGCGTCTCGCGTTTGCATAGCTATCGGTACTGTCATGTACTAAGTGCTATGATCTATGTTGCTTGATCTACGATCTATGATCCAGGTACGTGAGACGCCTGGGTAACTCGTGTAGAATCAAAATTAACACAAAGAAAGAGAAAGTTTCATTCAAACGTATTCTGATACTGAATTTTTTTTTTAATTTTTTAAATTATGAATACACGACAAGTATTTTTTGAAAAATCATTTGCGGTACGATAAAAAATACGTGTTTCGAGATTTTTATACGATATCAATGGATCGAAATCGATTTTTCGTATTTCACTCATTAGTGAAAATTGATAGTAGGTTATTAATTAGGAAGAATGCTGACTTATTGTAAAACTACTAATAATGATTTCGCTGGCTAATGAAATGGTCGTATTAATAAAAAGTGTTCAAGAAACAATGGCGACGATCCTTTCACAATAGATGGGAAGCCGCCGAGAGAATTTGTAGCTTTTTCCTTTTGATACATTCTCCGTATGTACAGTATATGTATAATTGTGTATACATACATTAACTATAGCGAATCTCGAGATATATAATTATATAACTTATCGGATCCACGTGAAATAATTTCGCTATTCAATTTCTGAAGTATTTTCGTGGGAGAATATATCTATATGGTTCTCAAGTTCATTAGCCACCTACGAATACTTATGATTATTGATACTTGCAAGATGGCGACTGTGTGCATAAAATTATAAGCTCTTTGACTAATAGCAGATTGAATCGAATTAACTTGTTTCCATGTTAATTATTGTTATAGTTTATCGTTATTACGAAAAAAAAAAATTGTATATATATTCAATAAAAATGTATGGCTATTGTTATTAGTACTTTTATATCTTATATCATTATCGTCATTGAAGAGAATGATGTGGATAAATTTCAAAAATTGCACCCGGTACGTGAGTTTACTTTCGAGGAAAACACATTGTGCTCGTTGCTTCGTTACTGAGTGTTAATTGAAAATTAAGACCGTGCGTAAACATCGGTACTTGACGCAGGTATCGCGTTCCCCCAATTCTGAGAATGAAGAAAGATGTAACCGGCTGACTAATGCGATTAAGTCAATTTAATCTTTGGTTTCTGAAAATTTAATAATTGTTTGACAAGACTCATTAACAAGTCAGGAACAGACTGTCAATTATTTATGTCGTGCTTGTTATGCTTGTAATTATAAATGTAATATTTACTTGAAAAATCATTAGTCATTAGTGATTGATACATTTTAGTAACAAAAAAATTAATTAAGTTTGATTTAATATTTTCGCAAAAATACAATTTTATGACCAAGAATTGCACCTTGGGAGCTGTGCATTAATTACTGTATAGTGAAAAAAAAAAGCTTTATGTAATTTACAAACATTTTTTAAATTAATTGCAAACCGCAAGGATGGTACTTGTAAAGTTACCTAATGATTTCGGTCATTTAGGTTATACAGCCAGAATTCAGGTCGGACGTTGTAACTGAAAAGAGGTCACCCGGTACGTAAGCCTCCTTCGGGGAAAACCCATCTAGTGTATAGCCTCGTTAACTCGTGTTAATTGGAAATCAAAAACGTGCGTAAACACAGGTACTCAATGCGAGTTTCGCATTCCTTCGTTTCGAATGGAAAAGAATGAAAAAATAAATAAAAAACTTGATGCAACGGAAATGAAGATAACGTTAAGACATTGTTGTTCGCTTGGTAAATTTCGTTTAACTGGTTTTGTGATTTTACCTGATTTGGTATGTACTATAAATGAAAAATGTTCAAAATACATATTCTGCACCCTCATGAAATTATTCATATACAAAAATTGATATGATATATTTGGGAATATAGTGTATTATATTTTGACGTAAAATTTCATAACTTTCATTTTTTTTCTTGAAAAGTGTGGATTTTGTGAATGAAACAAAAAAATCTATCCATAAATATAACGACTAAAAACAATACTTCAAAACGAGCCGTTAAATACGAATCGATTACCCGATAATTGCCAATACGTAGATTACCGTGAACCGTAAAAAGACCACGTGGTTCGTCAATCATTTTCTACGGTATGAGAATTCAATGACGAGGGTCGTGTCGATTTTGTACTGGTGTTTTTTAAACTTTCCCGCGGTAACAATCGCGTGCTGCCAACATAAAAAAGCCATAAACTGCTAGTCGTTAACCGATTAGTCAACAAGGACTGAGGATTTACTTTATTTTCGAAAATTCCACTAATAACCAGTACGAACTCCGTTGAACATATTTATTTCTTAATAAATCCAAAAATATGTCCAAATTGCAATTAGCATTTTTTATACATATAAATATTTAGATAATTTTTGCATTAACAAGAAAAAGTATTTTCCGGTATAACTTTAACACACGACCGTTCACTGCAATAAACAGACCAAGGATAACAAATTTTTAATGAATAAAAAAACAAAATTATTATTCAAAACATGAATTTAAATTGCATAGCAAATAATTATTTATATTTCAAGATTACAAGTACTTCGTTACAACAAAAAATTGGAATACTTACCCTGAAGACTTTTTGCGGGAAAACTCAAACGTAAAGTAACCAGTACTCAAGTGTAGCTTGATTATTTATTACAGCAAAAACTCTCACTGAGATCGTTAACACAATTGATGAATATCGAAAATGATATATTTCAATTAATGATCGAAAATATCAATGCACCTTACTAGGCATCACGCTCGAATGCAAGTGCCGGTGCAGTTCGATCGCTGTTTAGTACTGAGCAACTGCAACGCCATCTCACTATTAGCCTTTTGCAACTTGCATCCCCTACCAATTGTCGAGATGAATATTTTTATTTAGTCGTTCGCAGGGTACAGCTCGTTTTCTAAGAATTCGATAGACACGAATCTGAGGTTTTTATAAAATTCAATCATTTACGATAATTCGTCACCCATTAAATCAATTTCAATTATTTAACCGTAAAATAACAATCGTATTTGATTTTCATTTTTTAATCAGAATTACCTGAGTAAAAGATGGCATTGAAATTATGTTCAATTTTTTGTATTTTCCCGCTCAATCGAATTTATGAATTTTCAAAAACTTTCTTCATTGCCAAAAAAAAAGCCTATACAATTTACGATATATAATTTTCTTTTACATTTTTCCGTCTTACTTGATTCATGCATAACGGTAAGTTTAAATTTTGTTAAATTATCACAATACTTTATTATAAAAAAATGCAGTTCCACGAGTTTTCTTATTTAACCTCTATCGTCCATTTCAGGCGTAGCATTTCTGCAGTGTTAAAATGACAGTGGTACCGGAAGTCTTAAAGGACTCAGAGATCGCAGCAGAGAATGCAAATCCGTGCCACAAAAAGAAAAGTTCTGAAACAAATTCAATGAAAAAAATTTTACAAAAAGAAAGCATGGAGGACCTCGGAAGTCACTTACCGGAAATAGACATGGGATTCATCGGTGACGTCATTACCACCGCTGGCCAAATATATTTTGTCACTGGAAGCAGCTATCAAGGTACTTGGGACGCCATTGGGATGACTGGCATTGGCAGATACGTCATGCCTCACGGTAAGTAAAAAATCATCAATCATAAATTTAATAACTTACATAATCAATTTCCAAATTTCCACTTCTGTATGCATTTACAGCATCCTCCAAAAAAAAAACAATCTTAACATATACGTACCAATTAATCCTAAAAAAATTCCTTAAAGCAATTATCTATAAATATAAGTTTCAATAGGATTCTACTTATTAAATAACAATTTAAAGGTACAACGAATTTATTTAAAATTAATCATCCCCAACTTACGTGTGTGTACATTATTGATGACATGTACTCTAGGTACTATGCTACTATGCCAGGTATACTCCGTTGCATAATCTCAACGTGTTCCAAGTCACAGATCATTTTATCCGTATATTCTGTCAGTGCTAAGCAACAGTGTTTACAATATTACCATAAAGTCACTTCCGATAACTAATCGTAACTTTAAAGATCCTTGCTGTGGTAAAGCGATGCTTGCTATTCAAGATGCGAAATGCGTAGTCGTATGGAACCGTTAGTTGCGGGAATCGATCTCTTATTTGCACTTTTTTTTTCCCCAAGCGAATCGATGTCAAAAGCATTTGGCATGGCAGAGAAGTGGACGCTGAGAATGAGCACGTGACAATTTTTCCTGTCTTTCAGTACACGCATGCGATTCGCACGTAATTCGTACCGTTACAGTGAAGAATTTGCAATTAGCAAAAATAGTCACTTCTACGTACTCAAGTAGGAAGCATCCGCGTCAGGAGTTTAACAATGAAAATAAATTCCGATAATTTCCTGCAGTTTAATTATTTTCCTCCACTCAATTTCTCTTGTAATCTTAAACGAAAATTGTATTAGTGTTTAGAATTATAAAAATGGATTAAAAATAAGTTTGCAATTATACAGTAAATTCTGATTCAACCAGTCGCTGCCAAAGGGGTCGCAATTAACAATTCACAGTGCAGGTGACAGATGTCACTTCTGTCAGGACTGAAGGCGCTTCAGATTACTTAGAGATTCTGGACTGGAATGTCGAATGGTAATCGAATCGCGTAATTCAGTTACAGTTTAAACGTCACCTCTTTCCTGAGACACATTCTGATGAGGATCATTATTGACGACGTACGTAGCTGCATAAATAGTTGTTCCAAGAATCCGATAACTTGCATAATAAATTTTAAATAATCAATACCCAGCAAACGCATAGAGCGACCCAATATTTAAACGTTTCTGGCCCATTGATAAGTTTAGTGGATCGGTAAGGACCTAGCACTGGTTCGTTCTTACGTATTTGCCAATTAACCTATTCCTAAGTGGGTTGCAAGTTTGTTTTTTAATTAAACAGCATTACATTTTGTAACGGAAGATTAAATTAACCTAAAAAATGAACCCTTAATCGTGATGCACGTATCTTTTTGATTTTATTTTGTGGTGGTGCTAGCTTCAAGCAGATTTTTCAGGCTTAACAACCCACTTTAAAAAATCCCCTTAAATATATTGTACAATAAATCACAGCATTATACATCGGTATTAATAGGATTAAAATTTGTGTATATATGACGTAACATAAATCTTATATCTCACTGGTCAACAACTAACGTAATTCTGTTACCAAGTGATATTTAATCGTATTTACCGCAGCAAGTAATTTTTAACTTAAACCAAATAGACAAACAAGGAATTATCCTTTTAACGTTCCGACGGCCGTAGCTGCGATTTAAGACTAACAATAAGTCGTAGCTCGACTACGTGTACCTAACTATACCTAGGATCTTCGCATCTCTGCTAAATATTAAGTGACTAATTTTTTGAATTTTGTAAATTCTCTGCTTGCGCGTCCACGCAGGCGTAATTTACGAAGGTGAATTTCGGGACGGCATGTTCCACGGTAATGGAAGCTTGGAGTGGCCACAAAATCAACGAATTGATGGGATTTGGAAACGTGGAAAATTGCAGGAATTTCGCTTCACGTTCGCAGATGGTTTGACCTTTGAGTCAAGTAATTGGAAGTACTGCGAATTTCCTGATCGTCGGTTAGTCAATGATATTATTTTAATATAATTAATTAATAATTTAGATGAGCCCATTTGTACAGATCAGTGTACAATTTTGAGATGCTTAATGAGCCTGTGCCTTGTATGTTGAAATATGAAAGTAGGAAGAACCGTTTGACATTATTAAGTAAGGTCGGGAACGAAAGTGAAATGATCGGAGATGCTTTCACTCGCAATGACCTTGGTGATGGGAATTAGAAAATTTTATGCAATTTCTTCGATGCGTGAAAGTAAATTTGCATTTACGTAGATACATCATTATATACCGAGATATCGAGGCACGTCTTTATTAATAATTAGAATAATTCATTTTAACTTGAATCCCTGCCATCTTCATATATTAATACGCCATTCTTTTCTTTGCTTGAATATTAATGAAATTTTTACAAGTTACAAACTGTATCTTGTACAACGTTTATTGTTGCAATATGTGCTTGCTGGGATACAGTTTTAGATTTTGTTTTTTAATTTGACAGATTTCATATTCCTACTAAAGATGATGTGCAACCGGCTGGAAGATCATTAAAAACCAGAATACAACCAACTAGAGTAATTCCTCCTGGATGCTATGATACAGGAGATGGCATATTCGACCCTCGTACCTATTGCGTCACGTCTTACGACAATCTAAAAAAGGTAAAGGATGTAAAAAAATGTGCAAAGTCATATTCGAATATATATTGTGCATTTCTTATGAGCAAAAATAGGTGCTCAGAATTCCAAAAAGAGACGAACGCGATTGGATAATAGAAAACTGTCGAAAAGCTTGGTACGAACCTACGGGATATCGATCGGATCTTGAAGAAGCTTATAAAGAGGATGTTTCAGGTCACAAAAATTTACCTTTATCAAAAGAGTCACCTGATAATTGGTGGAAACGGTTAGTTTATCTTGACCTTAGACTTTTTCATTTTTCTAAAAGCTATGCTATATTCTTAAATTATTTTGCTGTATAAAAGGTTTTTTTTTCTTCATTTTTTTTGAATTTTAGAATGACCACTTTCGAAAGGGACTTAGGAGCGTTGAGTGATCACGAAGAATTAAAAAGTAGATCTGAATTTGGAGAATCTGACAACGAACTGTTAAGGTTTTCGGAAGTTTTACATAAAACAAAAATTATAATAATATATCGATTGAATTAGCGAATCGCGGATAGTGCATTTTTATCTCGAAATTTTCTGTTTAAATATTGTTATTTTTTAATTAGACCAAAAACTTGCGCTTGCTGTGGATTTGGAAGATTCGGAGAATCTTGCTATTGTATTTTTCTTCAGGATTCACGTTCTCACAGTTACAATGGCGAAGCAGAAGAGTACCAGCAGGATGATTTACAAGAAGAGTAACAATAAAGATTGTTTGCTATAAAAAAATTAAAATAATTATAAAATTATTTAACGATACTCTATATACTTTTGACAGCCGAGACATTTTTTGCGACGAAATGAATGAGTTAGACGAAGAAAATTCATGGAAATTCTTGAGAACTATTTGCGGTCCTAAAAAGAGTACTCATACTGTTGTCAACGACTTTGAGATTAAATCATCCGCGGAGTCTTATTGGTCGGATGAAGAAAATATATGGGATGACGAAGTAGAAGCGAAAGTCTTGTATGAAATGAAAATTGGAATACCACAGAGAAAATTAATGGCTGAAAATGAGGAATCAAAGATAATGGACACAGTGAGGTTTCAGCAATCTGAAGAAGAAGAAACTATACAAGGAGAAGAGAATATTGAAGAAAAAATATTTGATGATATTAGCGATTATGAAAGCGAAGGGATAGAAGATAATTGGCAAGAGGTGGAAGAAGAAAAATTGCATGTAAATAAAAATAAGGAAGAACAGGAATCAGAGAACAAAGTATTAAGCAGAATAAGAGAAAGCAGAGTTATGAAGGTAAAGCAAGAAATGGAAGAGACAGCAGAAATAGAAAATAAAGAGGACATAAATAAGGATGAGGAAAAAGAAGAGAATGAAGAAAAAGAAATCGAGAGGAGATCAAAGTTTAACGAATTCTTTGCAATTAAAGAAGAGCAAATGGAGTACAAAGAGATAGACAAAGCAGAGTTAATTGAAGAAATGATACAAGTATATGACATGAAAGAAATAGAAAAAGCCGAAGAAAACAACGAAGCAGAAGAAATAGAAGAAATGGGTGAAATAGAAAGGTTACAAATGGAAGAAATTGAGCAATTGCAAGATAATGGGGAAATAAGGAAAACAAGCGAAGTAAAAGAAACAGAAGAAAGTACAAGAGGCAAAGAAAACGAATTATCAAGGGAATCGCAAGGTAAACTTACAGTATACACGTCCTTTCTAAGTTTAAATATATGTACGTTTATCATTTGATTCCCACTATTTGTATTCATTGGCAATCGTTAAATTGTGACGTTAGTTTTTATTTCGCCAGCATCCTCAACATCCATAAATAAGCAAGAGGAGCACATACAACCAGAATCCGAGTCTTCTTGGCAATCGATAGAAGAAGTAACGCCAGTTGCAGCATTAAATGAACAAAAAAACGGGAACGTACAATTGAGAGAGAAAATAAAAGACGAGAAAGAAATAGAAAAGGAGGAAGAACTGCATGGTAAAAAGTTCTTTAAATCAGAACATCAAATTTACCAGGATGAATTGCAACGTGGGAATAAGTTAGGTGTAGACGAGAAAGAATCAGTCGAATTAGAAGAAAAGGAATTGGAGCGACGAATAAGTTTTTTCAAAAAAACAATTCCTCAGGTAATAATCGTATCTTACGTGTTACAGTCGACTAACGATCATTTGCCATTGTCAAATAATTGTATATATTCAATAATTATTTTGAATCTGGTCATTTTATAATATACAATAAATGGGAGTGTTGCACGATAATTTTTTTTTTAATTTTATTAGGTAAACGAAGAAACATTCGTTCCAGACTTTCATTCACCGCGATGGAATATCGAATTCGTTCGGAAAGCTTGCGATGCTGATGTCTGTATGAAAAAATCATCTGAAATGATACACCCTGCAAGAAAATGTCGCGCCGTGCGACTTCCGGTGAATTTGCCAGCGAAAAGACAGGAATTACAAGACAGACGAACATAATTAATTGTATAATAATAAATAATCTATTTATGTATAAATAATCGTGTATATAAATTCTGCGAAGTTCTTGATCAGAAGAAAAATAAATATCTTTGCCTTCAATCGATCGATAAGTCTCTTCGGATAGATACGATACAAAAAATAACAAGAGTATCAAAAGATTTCTTTTGAATTATCAAACTTCGATTAAATACCAGATAAAAATTAAAATTTACTGTCACTTTCAAAATTAACATCATGCAAATTGACTCGAATGTGTGAAAGTGAATTTAAAAAAAAAAATAAAAGACAATTACCGATGCTCGGAACTTTCGCCTATAAACAGATTCCATTATTTTGTTATTCATTCATCGACAAGAAGTTTACGGCTCAACTCTTGAATCCTTTTAATCTTAAAGTCTCATCAAACTTAAATCACCGACTCAGCAATGGTACGTAATCATTCCGAAAAATTTTCGAAAAATCAAAGAAATAGAATTCCCCATTTCGATTCGTCAAACGAAAATCGTAACTTTCATTAATCCATCGACGAAAACATCTAATACAAAATGCCATCATTGCAATATTACAAAAACATAAAAATCAATGTACAATTAAACAGTTAAAATCCTATTCGTTAAATTAAGACAATTTTGAGCAAACAAAATATTGTTTCGTTGATTTTAAAAAAAGTTTTAAAAATTATTTCTAACTTGTTGATTGGTTGCAACGCAGCGTGAATGTCTCTCGGTACATATTGGCCAAGGTGGCGTTCAAATAGGAAATGCATGCTGGGAGTTGTATTGCCTTGAACATGGAATCCAGCCTGATGGTCAGATGCCATCAGATAAGACAGTCGGTGGTGGAGATGATAGTTTCAACACCTTCTTCAGCGAAACCGGAGCTGGAAAACATGTGCCAAGGGCCGTCTTCATGGACCTAGAGCCCACAGTGGTCGGTAAGAATAAGAATCCACCATAAAGCCTAATTTTCTCAAATTCTTCAAATATATCAATAACACCATAATCATTTACATTCGTAGACGAGGTGCGAACCGGAACCTATCGCCAATTGTTTCATCCAGAACAATTAATAACCGGAAAAGAAGATGCTGCAAACAACTACGCTAGGGGTCACTACACAGTAGGAAAAGAGATAGTAGATCTGGTACTAGATCGTCTACGTAAACTAGCAGACCAGTGCACGGGACTTCAAGGATTCCTGATATTTCACGCCTTCGGCGGCGGGACTGGCTCTGGGTTCACGTCCCTGCTAATGGAGCGCCTCTCCGTGGACTACGGGAAAAAATCGAAGCTCGAATTCGCAATTTATCCGTCGCCTCAAATTTGCACAGCTATCGTCGAGCCGTACAATTCCCTTCTAACGACTCACACTACTCTAGAACATTCAGACGCAGCATTTATGGTCGATAACGAAGCCATTTATGATATCTGTCGACGCAATTTGGACATAGAACGTCCAACCTACACCAATCTTAATCGTCTGATTGGTCAAATAGTTTCCTCGATCACAGCATCCTTAAGATTTGATGGTGCACTGAATGTCGATCTTACAGAATTCCAGACTAACCTGGTCCCCTATCCACGTATTCATTTTCCATTAGCTACTTATGCTCCTGTTATCTCAGCGGAGAAGGCTTATCACGAGCAGCTTACAGTTGCCGAATTGACAAATGCCTGTTTCGAACCAGCTAATCAGATGGTCAAGTGCGATCCACGTCATGGAAAATATATGGCCTGTTGCATGCTTTACAGAGGCGATGTCGTCCCTAAGGATGTTAATGCTGCTATAGCCACAATCAAAACTAAACGGACTATTCAATTTGTTGATTGGTGTCCTACTGGCTTCAAGGTATTTCGCAAATGATTTATTTTACAGATAGTATACTTTCATAGATTACATTTCTTTGAATCTTAAGATGCTCTGGTCGTTTTTTTTTTTTTTAATTTGACACTGAAAATCTGAATGAAAACTACAGTTACATTGTACTATTATAATAATAGAAATAGGATGCGGTCAGACCAACAGAGTCATGGTCGAATGAAATAGACTACGTGATTCCTCTTCATCTTAGAATTCATTTCCGACGGGAAATTGAAAAACTTATTCCATCTTTTTACATAACTGCAATTTTATCCGCGTAAACAGAATGCATTAAGACCTTTTTTTTAAATACCTTTATAAAATCAATTATTCATCTTCGAGTAATATCCATTAATTAAAATTCAATGTTTCCGTTAGGTTGGCATCAACTATCAACCCCCAACTGTAGTACCAGGCGGAGATCTTGCCAAAGTGCAACGAGCGATTTGCATGCTGGCCAACACCACAGCGATCGCTGATGCGTGGACACGTCTGAATCACAAATTCGACGTGATGTACTCGAAACGCGCCTTCGTTCATTGGTACGTAGGCGAGGGAATGGAAGAGGGCGAGTTTTCAGAGGCCAGAGAAGACTTGGCTGCTCTCGAAAAGGATTACGAAGAGGTCGGCCTGGATTCTGTGGAGGGCGAAGGGGAAGGTGGCGAGGAGTACTAAAATTTTTCGAAAATTCGTTATTCTTCTTGTAATCTCTCTGCTGTTACTTAAAACTCGCATCTAGAGCATACACGGGATTTGAGTAAATTGTTTTTAGATGCGATTTTGGAATGACACGAATCGCGCGTTTATTCGACGAATATATAAGCGACGAGTATGATGCGTTCTGTGTTAATATTGTAGAATTTTAACGTGTTCCCACGTAAATAAAAACTTGTTATTATTTTCAAACGGATGTACTGCGATGGACGATGATTGATACTACATTACACTCGTACAGCGTATAGTATATATAACATATCTTTTTATAAAATTCAATGACTAACTGTCCTCTTGACCTTAAAGTTTAGTGAGAGATCAACTTGCATAATATGCTCAGTTTGTAATACGTTTATTTGTATTTGGATATTAAGATCTACAAATCTTTACCTAGCTCTTACACTGTATGTAATACTATTTTACAAAAGCAGCACTTTTCATAGTGACTGCTAATAACATCAAGGGATTAGACTTACCATTTCGATTAGTTCTTTAATGAATTAAAAATTTAAGATTTTTTAATGTCCGGCAACAGGTTACAGATACATTACAAACAGGGAGTCGATTATGAAATTTATTACTTAAATAGACAAAGTCGACAACGCCATCTCTTTCACAACTAGTGAAACTCATTGAATATTAATGCCGGTATTGCAGATTTGGTTGATACGTGAATGGTAACATTGACTGAAGAGGTAAATAGCTTGGACATCTTCCTTCCTTCCTTTCCCTGTGGCTGACTTAGATTGGACATCTTATGGGGTATTGTGTCACGGGATTCTGAATATAACGTTACCTACAATGGATTTTATCCATTGAAATGCTATGTATAAGTATATATTCTACATGTTAGAATGGTGAGACACAGAATACACAGATGTGTCTGCTCTATTTATTTCAGTCAAAGCTATCGCCAATTGTATAAGATACAAGTCGATAACTGCTTAATCTACCAGTAGTAGCTTCGTCGTTGTCTATTACTTTCATATTCCATGCTTCAGCCAAATAAGGCGAAGGGCGGAACAAGTATATTGTGAGTAGCGAGTGTGTGGGGGAGCGGATAGAGATAGGTACTAAGCTGGGGAGGTGACAAATCGGACCTCTTTGCCGAGTTTTACCCGGTTTGTCGTGCTGAAAGTGTTGAACGTGTTACGCTGCGAGTAAAGCATTTTAGAAATGTCCTATGAAACCAGTAAGTCAGGAAAAATCATTTTGCGAACTATTTCGTTTAGACTTACGATAATGTCGAACGCTTGTATCTTGAAGTTTGATAAGTGCCACTTGCTTGTATGCTGTTTCCAACTAGCCGGATGCATCTTCTCGGCCGCTTTATTACTTTTCCAAATTTCTATTTATCCAAGGTTCAAATTTATGTCGAAATATCGTGTCTTACTATTTCTTTTTTTCCTCTCACGGTCTGATTATTTCATTTAATAAACCGTTATGATTTGCTCCGAAATACCGCTTGTTAACGGAGACTCCGTCTCCATGTAATTGTCACAATTTCCGCCTCACTTATTTAAAGCACTTTGCACGTTATTCCTTATAAGGCGTTATTATTAAGCGTACTGTTTCTGTAATTTTATTATCAAAGCGATTTATCTACATTTAGTGGATATAGAGAAACATTAAACTATGAATCATAATCATGATTTTGCTAGTCATTAGGTATAATTTGGAACACTAACTAGAAAGAAAATCCTAGTTTGAAAACACACACTTGTTTTCTTTATTTTGATAGTGAAGAATGAATTGTATATGTTTGCTATATTTTGTTTCTATAATACATTGCTTACTATATGTACTCCTTCCATTTGTAGAATGCTTTTCTATGATATTTCTATGCTACTTTCACTTGATGATAAATTTAACTCAATGAGTAAATAAGAAATAATAAACTAATAATCCAGAAATTTTTGCATTGGCTGTACATAAGAGTCAGAAATAGACGCATACATCTCAAATTGCACAGTATCAGCATAAAAGTTTTAAATTCACTATCTAATTATTTCACAAGAATATCACCGCATCTCTGCCCAAAATAATTTGGATATTTTGATCTGGACACCTGCCAGGGTGTTAAGCAGCTGTAGATATTTTAGTTTGACAGTCGAACGCTAATAAGTTACAAGAAAAGAGATAGAGAATATATAGCCTGTTCATATTCCTGTGATATAAAATTAATATATTAAAGATAAATCACCATATAGATTAGATTGGGTAATTGATCAACTATGTATATTCAACTAGATGAATCACTATACTAATCTCATCAATACGTCTACCCTTGCGTGTCAACGTCAGACAATATCTACTACCTGAAAAATTACTTTAAAAGAAATAATCATCTTTGACGATAGATTTTATATTTTTAGTTTAAGATCACACATATTTTTTCAGAATTTATATTTGCTACATTGCCAAGAACCCAACGAGGACAACCTCTGGTATTAGGTGCTGATCCGAAAGGGAAAAATTTCTTGTACACTAATGGAAACAGTGTCATCATTAGAAACATTGATGTAAGTCATGTAATTTCATATAAAATTATTTGAAGTACTAAACTCAATACTTTCTTTTTAGAATCCGGCGATTGCTGACATTTATACAGAGCATTCTTGTCCAGTGAATGTCGCAAAGTATTCACCAAGCGGTTTTTATATAGCATCAGGAGGTATGGAATTATTGAATAATATTATGAATATAAAATTAAATCCTATATCACTAATAAAATAAATTGCCTTCAGATCAGTCAGGTAAAGTTCGCATCTGGGACACTGTAAACAAAGAGCATATTTTGAAAAATGAATTTCATCCAATCGGAGGACCCATCAAAGACATCGCCTGGTCTCCTGACAGTCAACGTATGGTTGTTGTGGGCGAAGGAAGGGAAAGGTAAAAGAAAAAGTTTAACAAAATAGCTACAAGCCATTTTACACTTACAAAAAAAATCTCAAATAAGAATTTTCATAGATTCGGCCATGTTTTCATGGCAGAGACTGGAACATCGGTGGGCGAAATATCCGGCCAAAGTAAACCTATAAATTCCTGCGACTTCAGACCAGCAAGACCGTTCAGATTGATCACCGGAAGTGAAGACAATACCATTGCAATATTTGAAGGCCCCCCATTCAAGTTTAAGTTAGTACTACAATACCCTAATTATCTTGAATCTATTAAAAATGAATAAATTCTATTTAAGGATGACAAAGCAGGAACATGCCCGTTTCGTACAAGCTGTACGTTATTCTCCATCTGGCAATTTATTCGCTTCTGCAGGGTTTGATGGAAAAGTCTTTATTTATGATGGCACTACGTCCGACCTTGTTGGTGAAGTTGGATCTCCTGCTCATCAGGGTGGAGTATATGGAGTACGAGAAAAAAACATTTGCATGAAAATAAGAAATTTAATAATGACTCTTAAGTCTATATCTGTTTATATTATATTATTAGGTGGCCTGGAAGCCTGATGGTACGCAACTCCTAACTGCTTCCGGTGATAAGACATGTAAACTGTGGGATGTGGAAACTCGTACAGTTGTTAGCGAATTCAACATGGGATCAACTGTTGACGATCAACAAGTACGTATTATTTAGCAAAAACAAAAACGGCAAAAATCTGTAATAAGATTTATCAAATTTCTTGCCTGTTATAGGTAAGCTGCTTATGGCAAGGCAATCACTTGTTGACTGTATCTCTAAGTGGATTTATTAATTATCTTGATGTCAATAACCCTGAGAAACCCCTCAGAATAATAAAGGTAATTACTGTAAATATCATTGTACCATATGCAGTTATCAGTAAATATAAAGCTACATTTTTTTTCAACTTTTAGGGTCACAATAAACCAATCACAGTATTAGCCTTGAGCCCCGATAGGGGTACAATTTACACAGGATCTCACGATGGTTATGTAACCAATTGGAATGCAGAGACTGGCGAGAATGATCGTGTCCAGGGTCAAGGCCACGGAAATCAAATAAATGGCATGAAAGCAGCCGAAAACGTTGTCTACACTGCCGGTATTGATGATACCCTTAGAATCATTGACATAGCAACGAATTCCTACCAGGAAGCTTCTGCTATAAAGTTAGATTCTCAGCCAAGAGGTCTGGACGTTTATGGTAACATAGTAGTAGTCGCCTCCGTCAGACAGGTACGTTGTTAAAATAAAAAGCAATTTTATAGCACTGTAATAAATGAGTATTATAAAGATTTGATTTATAAGTAATCCTGACTTACAGCTTACGGTCACGCAAGATGGCAGAAAAGTATCAAGCGTACCAATCGATTATGAACCCTCATGCGTGAGCATAAATCAAGAAAATGGTGACGTCGCTGTTGGCGGCTCCACTGACAATAAAGTTCACATTTATGAACTGTCAGGAACAACACTGACACCTAAGACCGAACTGGAACATCTAGGACCCGTCACCGACGCGGCTTACAGTCCTGACAATAAGTATTTAGTAGCCTGCGACGCCAACAGAAAAGTCATCCTGTACGTGGTGCCAGAATACAAAGTAAGAATATTAATGAACCTTAAAAATTAATTAAGTAAACGTTATAATCTCCCTGCTTTGTAAATTGCTAACAAATGCCTATCTTGTTTACTCACCTTGCTTCATAAACCATGGAATTTACAGAGGGTAAGTCGCTTGTGAAATGTATCATCCTTGCTAGATGAACCTTTACTTAATTAAATAATTTCATATAAAATGATACTTACTAATGATTATTTAATTTGCTCTGTTGCAGCTCGCGCATAATAAAGAATGGGGCTTCCATAATGCACGTGTAAATTCCGTGGCCTGGACACCTGATTCTGATATGGTTGCCAGTGGCAGTCTAGACACGACCATAATAATATGGAGTGTAACAAATCCAGCTAAACATACTATCATTAAAAGTACGTATTCATATACAAATGGAATATATAATCTATTGCTTTACAACCCTTTGAATATGAGGTGATTGAGATTAACGAGGTAACAACAAACTAAATTTATTCTAGACGCTCATCCACAGAGTCAAATCACTCGATTGGTATGGCACAACGAGGAGACTCTCATCTCCGTCGGACAGGATTGCAATACAAAGATATGGCGCGTAGAAAAGATTTAATTAATCTGCCGAACCATGCTATCATCCGTTTTCAAAACAGCTTAACTAACTTTAGATGCATTTTATTTATTTAATTTGTAGCTTACAAATATTGTATATTATTTTTGAATACGATTCTTGATATACAATAAAAGAAAAATTGTATGAATTTACTGGAGTCACTCGTCATACATGAAACACATCTTCTACGAGGACTCTATAAAAGAAACATTGGCAATAGAACGAAGAGTGCATCAAAGAAAAAAAATGATTGTAGACTTCTACACCTAAGATTGTCTTTATTAAAACGATTTAACGATAACAAGAAATCAATAACAGTTTGAACACTATAGGTTTGAAGGAACATGCTCGCTCTCCCGTAAATCCGCACGCGTCAGCATCCAACAGTGGAAAGATAAGAATCGGTATTGATTTTACTATCTCTTTATATAAATCGACGCATGAGATGACTTATTCGTTTTTCCCACAATATCACGTCCGACAAGGATTTTGGAAATTAACAAACATCTACGTACCGAACGACCGACAGAAAAGCGTCCTAACGAAGGGATACGTGGGTCAGGTTGGCTACAAACTTGCCAGCATCCGTTCTATGGCTTTGTCAGGCTATAACGGGGACGTTTTTGAGGTGAGGCTACCGGGTGTCTATAAGAAACATGTTTTCTGAGAGCGTCGCGTGAACGCGATACGTGAGAACAAGCTGTGCAACTGTACGAGCTGTTGCTGTGCGTTTCCATGTGAACGCGAAGATTATATTGATTACTTAATTGTTTTCCACAGATCAAGCAAGTCACACTTGTCTTGTTTGAACTCTGAGTGACGGTCCTATTGGCAACTGTGGCGCCGGCTAAAAAACCAAAATTCGTATTCTCGCTGTCTACGAGTGATGGCTTGACATTTTCCAGAAGTAGACTCTTGTCCTCGGTTACCAGAATACCTTCATCCATTTCACTATCCTGACCCTTGTCCACAGCTTTATTAGAAGGCACTATTCCCGGAATTGGCTTCCTCTCGCGCTGATTCAGCTTATCATTTATCGAATAATAGGGCTTTGTCTTTACGCTGTAGGGAGTATCATCCTGATCGTTTGAAGACTCCTCGTCAGGG
This sequence comes from Hartigia nigra, assembly GCA_031001745.1. Classification (NCBI taxonomy): domain Eukaryota; kingdom Metazoa; phylum Arthropoda; class Insecta; order Hymenoptera; family Cephidae; genus Hartigia; species Hartigia nigra. The sequence continues at coordinate 447,191 of JARPRG010000363.1, forward strand.
TTGTCTGTTAGGTGCATCGTTGAGACTGACTCTAGGGATTCGGCAAGAACAGTACTGTCGTTGGATTCCTTTCTGACTGGCATCTCCGAAGTGTCTTTCTCTTGGGTGAGTACAGGTGGATTCACAAAGAGTCCGTTGTCGTGTCGTGAGTTCTTCTGAAATGAAGAATAAAGTCGACATGATGGATAACAAAGGGGTACAATAGTGCTGTAGGCACTGAAGCTGTTAGCGAGAGGCATTAATTCCACAATTAATTTTTTTCTGTACTCGTCGAGGTTCTCTTTTTTTTTTGTAACTGCTGAACCTATGGTGGATGATCAGAAAAGAAAATCATGGCAGCTATCTCTGTCATATTATTGGATAAATTTCATGATTCCACCTCATTTTTTATTCCGTAGTTATATTTCTCGTTAAGTGCAATCTGTCGCGACCTATAGTATCGTGAAGAAAGCTATTTTTTAAATATACCTTTAAATTCATTCTATGGGGTAAGGTTCCATGGGATGCATCCACTTGCATTTAGTTGCAACACACACAACGATCTTGATCTCGTGGATATCGTTTGTTATTCATTATCGTTCCTTCGATGCGCGTATGTACACAATATGTACGCGGAGGACAAGTCCTTTGTGAAGTACTTCTTGAGGAACGACAGTGAATGTGTTTAAGTGACCTGAACAAAACAACACGATCATAGGGTGATATCAAGATTAAAGGAGGATCAAGCAAATGTTCTAATTTTTCTCTTTTTTCTTGTCTTTTCTGTCAACTGTTTGACGACAATATTGTTTAGTAAAAAATTGACTGTATGAGAAAAAAGAAAACACTGTAGCTGTAGTGAAAAAACTCGCCAGCAATATCCTTTTAACATTAAATACGGAAACAATCGTTGTTAATCGTAGCAGCGTATTGTTCAATCGCTATAATGTAGTTACAAAAATCATACAACATTTTTGCATGCAATCGACTTTCGTTAATTACATAGAAACTGTATATATGCCTGAAATTCGGAAAAACCCTTGATGTTGGTCTATATTCCTAGTGCCAAGTGTGATTCAAAAAGTATGGTAATATTTTGATGTTAAAAGTTATAAATAGTTTTTACAAAATGTTACTAACATTTCTGTATTGTACTGTACAATCATCAGCAATAAAGTCTATCTTTTAGGAATGATCTGCTTGACTGTGTTGTCTTCACATATTATAAAAATGGAAATAAAATAGATGTTACGTTATACATGCAAGGTTCTTTGAATAAGTAATCCGTTTTAAGGGATCTTAGAGACTATATCATTAATCGATATAAAAAAAATTCAGTAGGTATCAGATTATTCGGTATTTAAATTTTAAAAAAATGGTACGTACCCCAGCAATATCAGCCAACCCACGAATATGAAGAGTGTCAGCCATAGCAAGAAGAGCAGGGAGTTGTTCTTGATATATATTGACCTCTCCATTATACATAAATGTCACTAAGGCACATAAGTTTGCATATTCCATACCAGGTAGCACAATAACTGGATGCTGTTGCGAGCTCAAGTCCTGCAATGGAATTTAAGGAATAACATAGAAAACAAAGAAGAATATATAACAGTACCTTAAATAATTCCTTGAAATAATAACTGCATGCCGAGAGTATAATCCTGTGAGCCCGAATATGTCTGCCACCAGCACTTAGAGTGACATCCGTCAAATATCCTCCATCAAGTAATTTTGGCAAAGAGCTCAGAAGTGTATTTTGGAAATTGTGCCACCGTAAGCAAAACTGCTGTTGACTCTCCATGCCTCCTAGCCAAAGAGACTTGTAGTATAACTTTTATCCGAATGAGTTGTAATATACTAAAGTGAAAGAGATTTGCACAAAAACTCTTCCTAATTAAATGTATAATATCAAAAATGGATGTCAGAAAATTATTTCTAAATAAATTGCAATTTAAATACTCTAATCTCTGGTTAAAAACAACCTATTCCCTAAAATAAAAAATGTAGGAACGTTAAAGAGTTCCTATTGGACATGACTAAGATGCATTTAGCCACTAGTAGTGGATCAGCAGCTAGAGAGTGAGACAATCCTATTTATTTAATCAGCCAGTAGGTTCCAGCCAAATCTATTATTGTCCTCAGGTATGGCTGGAGGAAAGGATAGACTTTGGCGTGCGTTTGATATCTTGCACAATTGTCATTCTTTTGTGACAAACGTCTCTGAAGCTGGGATGAAATGCAGAATGAAATTAGGAAGTAATAAACACATTCACACCTTGCATCCTCGACCGTCTATTGCTCCTCGGAGATACAATACTCTTTGCACAACACTGCACTTCAACTAGTAATCTGCAAGAGCAGGAACAACTCTGTAACCAAAAGAGGACGGAACACAAGAGCTGACGAGAGTTCTAATGATATTTCTGAGCGCTACCTCTCGTGCTCCAAACCAAGTACAATCCAAGAAGATGCTTATGATTAGATGATAACAAGATCCCGACTTTTGCTATACCACTATGATTCTGGTGTACCTACGCTACAATCTGGTCTTGATGAATATCTAGTGGAAAACGTGGACGCTGTGCAATTCATTTAACTTACTACACTCTTTGATGAAGAAGCGAATGGCGTCGTCATAAAAATAAATTATTTTAAAAGACAGCACATGTGTGAGCCCGGATGATAACGAAGAGCATTAAATGATCTTTTAAATGGAGCAGCCACGCTGGCACTCGGTCCGTGCGGGCGCAAGCGTACAGCCGATGAGAATGACTCATAAGTGTCACCTGCTCCAATCGTCAGGTCTAGATAAGCCGTAAAGGTTTTGAAAGCGGATCTGTAGCTTTTTTTCCTGCTCTCGTTTCCTAGTCCGTTAGTTTATGCTCAACAAGTTGGCAATGCTTCGACACGCATTGGAGCAGCTGATTGTTTATCAGATGTTATCGGGTGACTTGAAAATTCGACGCGTTTCATGATTTAACGTATGTTAAACAATAATGGTGTGGAAGAACTGGCGTCCTTCAAGTACATAGAAAATGAGGAATACACTTGGATGGAAGCGACAAATTGCGTCATTCCTAGTGTTTGTATCATGTCTTGTATTCGTTGGCAGTTCCAATTTTGAACAGTTGACGTTCTGTGGACCAACTTCAGAAAAGACAATCCGCAGGTGATTAAGGTGTTAATGTTAAATTTGAATAAAAACATTTTGTTTTATATCATTCTTTTTACAGTCTGGTATTTGTGAGTACTCTGGATGGAAAAATATCTGCGTTAGATGCAGCTCATCAAGGAGAAAAACAATGGACCTTGGATCTTGATGATGAACCTATGTTATCATCGAGTATCCATCGAAGAGAAGTATGTCAATATAATAAATTATATTCCACAGTTAAGTATCTCATGAATATGTATTATTCCAGCTTAACAATAATGGACAGTGGGTTAGACTAATTCCATCATTAAATGGTGGCCTTTATAAATTTGATGGGGAAAATTTAGAAGGCATTCCAGTATCTACAGATCATTTACTTAGATCCTCCTTTCGTTACTCAGATGACTTAGTGTTTTCTGGTGGCAAGGAAACACGATCATATGGTAAGATTAAAAATAAGTAGTAACATAAACATCGTGGATATAATCAGTTTTATGCTAACGTAGTTTCATTTCTTTAACAGACATTTGAAGTATTAAATGTGCCCCAAATAATTAATTTATGTAATAAAAAACATTTAAAATTATCATAAAGAGAATAACACGAAATAACGTATATTTAATTTTTCATTAGGAGTATCAGCAACAACAGGAAAAATATTATACCAATGTAATATCAGTGGCTGCACTAACAAAACAGATGACAATTATAATGACGAAGAAGTACTCGTTATTCAACGTTTCCAACAAACTGTGCGAGCCGTTGAACCGCGTACTGGTGCTGAAAGGTCAATTTCTAAATTCGCAATTTGTTGAAGTAAACATTTATCACATACTTCATTTTCATACTATGACTTCAAACATTACTTAAGTATTGTATTTTAGGTGGAATTTTAGTGTGGGACAGCATGATCTAACACTTCTCCCTGCAGAATCTGTCAATTGCCATAATAAAGCACCAAGTCCATCACAAAAGAATATGGACATAGAACTGAAAGTTATTGTACCGGAGGGTCTAGTGTGGGCTATAAATAAAAGCAATCCTAATGTAAAATTATGGCAATACAAGGTAACTGAATAGTTTAGTTAATCAATATAGATGAAAGGAAAAAATTAGAGAAATTATATCAATAAACTTTTCCCTTATGCAGTTTGACTCTCCAATTGTCACTGTGTGGAGAGAGGAGAATACTCCAACTTCAAATAATGAAAAGGGTCTACAAGAAGTAAATTTATTTGATGGCTCACAGTGGGAATGGGGTTTAGATTATTCATCAAGTCCCAGTATATATTTAGGAATGCACGAAAAACAATTGTACGTCCAAGAGAATGAAGCATTCTCTAAAGCTTTAAGCCAGAGTCCACAAAAGCAACTGCAATATCCAAAGATTCCATGGCAACCCTATCCTGCTATAAGTACGAGCACTTATATTCTCTACAGAATCAGCTAAAAAATAACATTATCTCAAAGCAAATTAATAATACAAGGTGCGTTCAATGGAAACCCAGAATTTTGTTTACAATTTTTAATACAACTTTTCTGGTTTCCCACTGAACTACAATTGTATATATATCCTTATATGGCTTCTAGCATAATGGTCTGCAAGGTTAATTAAACTGTACTATTATCAAACGTTTTCTTTCTCTTTCAATAGGTACTGCAGTGGCCATGCTAGTGAAAAATGTAGTTCAGGGCGAAGACAACAGTGAAATGTACCCAGAAATAAGCGAGGCTCAAAGTACAACAGCACTTTCAGTATTGTACAATTCAGAATACATAAACGGTACGTAATGACATGCCAAACACGTTATAATACGTTGTAACACTAATATGTTATTTGTGAATTCACAGGAAATGGCTTTTATCTATATTCCAACGACCAGCAAAGCTCGAACAATAGTGGTCAGTGTAATAAAAGTGATCCAGTAATAATTGTAGAGAATGCTGAGTCTCCATCACTAACTGATTATCTAAATGACGAAGAGGAGACTCCAGTCAAAATAATTATTGTTTCTCTTTGGTACTGGTGGTGAGTAATGGTTACAGATACATCACTACTAATTATACCTCAGTTGCAATAACATCGAATGTATTATTGTTTAGGAAGGAAGTAGTAATAATATCGATTACTACAGCGTTTCTCTTGAACTTTGTTCTCACACAACGACTCCTAAACGCAACGACAGTTGCTAAGGAGGCAGTGATGCCAGTAAGTCACAAAATATTTGAAAATAGTAGAACAACTGCACGCATTAACTTCTCACACAAACGTTTATATAATAGCCTTTGATCGTGGAAAGACATGTCGAGGCAAAAGAAGATGATCACAAAGCTTTTCAGGATGTTGGAAACGGTATAGATTTTTATTCACGCTACCTGACGGATTTCGAGCAAATCGATTGTCTTGGAAAAGGTGGCTATGGAATCGTATTCGAGGCAAGAAATAAAATAGACGATTGTAATTATGCCATTAAAAGAATCGCACTGCCAAACAGGTAAACAACAACAATGAAGCACATGCTGTAGATGATAATCCTATTATTACGGTGTGTTTAAATATTCAGTTATATCTCATCTACAGTCGAGACTCAAGGGAACGCGTTATGAGAGAAGTAAAAGCTCTGGCTAAATTGGATCACCACAATATAGTGCGTTACTTCAATGCCTGGCTCGAATGTCCACCAGCAGGATGGCAGGAGAAACACGATCTCCTGTGGAAGAACAAACAGGAATTAACGTCAGAAATATCCCACAGTGTTACGAACACAAAACCAAGAAGTTCAGTGTGTATCGATGTACCACAGAGTGATCCATCTTCTGTAGACAGTGCTTTCGAAGCTTTCGAATTGAATCACATTACCAAGGATGATGATTCCTTCATTGTATTCGATACGGATTCTGAAGGAGACAAAGGGTGTAATCAAGTTGTACATTTTAGTGGTGATAGCAATGTTTCTAGTAATGATATTTCCATTTCGACTGATGCTGCTCCCATTAATCTATCCTCGAAGCACAATACAAATCGCTCTGAGTCGATAGTCTTCCAAACTAGCGTTAATTTCAATAAAGAAAAATCTGAGGAAAGTATTGCTGACAAAAAATCGAAACTAGCTTTGGATTTAGAAAGTACTAGCACTCGACGAACAACTAAAATGTTCCTATACATTCAAATGCAGCTGTGTCAAAGACTGAGTTTGCGCGAATGGCTTAAGAGACAAGAAACGCCTAGAGACTCACAAAGAATTTGTAACATATTTCAGCAAATAGTCGATGCTGTAGAATATGTTCATCTGCAGGGTCTTATTCACCGTGACCTTAAGGTAAATTGAATGACCCGTCTGTATTAAAATTCCTTGCTGTAAGCTTTCACTCATTTTTGTTTTAATACTTCTATTGTTTTAATTTAATCTTTTTTTACCTTTCTAGCCATCGAATATTTTCTTCGCCTATGACGAAAAGATAAAAATAGGTGACTTCGGTCTGGTCACGGCAATGACAGAAGGCTTTGACGAAGCACGAACTCCTAGTGAACAAGAGGATATTGTTAATTTGAAGACTGGTCTGCACACTGCGTGTGTTGGCACTCACTTGTATATGTCGCCAGAACAGATGAACGGTCAGGCTTATAATTATAAAGTTGATATTTATTCACTAGGAATTATCCTATTCGAACTTCTCACGCCATTCACAACGGAAATGGAAAGAGTGGTTGCTTTAATGAATTTGAGGAAGGCTGTATTCCCTACGGATTTTGCTAAGCAACATCCGGCAGAGGTACATTGTTTATTCTCTTAGAATTATAGATGTATTTATTAGAAATATACTTGAGAAAGAAGTTACATTTTTTTTTTATAGTTTGAATTGCTGAAAATCATGCTTGACAAGAATCCTAACAAAAGGCCAACAACTCTGGGAATAAAGGCAAGACCGCCGTTATGCAATTCTAGCTCACAAAATGACCTCGGTATCGACGAGAAAAATAAATGGCACTTCGAATTGCCACAACTTAGCAGACATTCCTCCGTTACAAGTAGTGGTAGCAGCGAATCATGGGAGAATATTAGTTAGATAAGCAAAGTACGGGGAGCAAATATAAACATCTAATATTGTAAATGTAAGTATGCATCATCAGCAGTATTGATTTTTAGATGATTTTTATAAATGTCAAAACTAATTTAAATTGATTCTAGAGGAATGAAAGAGAAAGAGGATGTTCATGGACCTACATGATGTTGTTTATACGCATAACGACATAATGTAAGACTACAAAGCTTCCTAAAAGTTGTACATCGATTGTGTCAATGATAAAACTTAACTTTAATGCCATATTTTTCAGAGGAAAAAAGTATAAATTAAGATTGCGTTGATCAAATGTTGTCTTAACGTCCAGTCGTTAAGAATTGAACATATTATTTTCTCTATTTGTAATTGGCTATTACGTTGCGAAGAGATAAGCGTTGTTACAAAGGTACGATCGTTAGACGATTTCGCGTTGTCAAAAAAGGTGAAAAATATATTTCTTTTATTTGTACCACATTGTCAATCATTTTTACTTGGCCCTCTACGGGTTATAAATTTCAATAAAAATACTCAATGTTTTCCAAAATAATAGCAATAAAACGTTATGAAATGAAGGTTCCTATTTCTTACATTACCGGATACCACGTACGAATATTTTTTATTTGTCAACAATTAGAATTCTTATCGTTATGATAAATAATGTTATTACGCATGACTCACTAGTTCCATGCGTAATGAAAAACAAGGCAGGAGTCCCACGTTTGAGGAACAATAAAAATACAATGTAAATGAAGTAGGATTATCTAATTTGGAGAATATTCATTGTCCCTAGAAACTCTATTATTCTTGAAAATTGTCCAAAACGACTTTCTTTGTGGTCAGAAACCTATTCTGTAAAAGAAAAGAAACGGCATTTAAAGCCATTATGTAGCACCATTACAATAATCCTATGTGAATATTATATACAATATCCATATAGAAATTAAAGTGTTTTTCTATTCACAATAATTACATTGCCACTGATTTAAAATAAAGATTAACTTATTCAATAGTAGTCCATAATATGTAAGATAAATTAAATATTATATTCATCGGTTATACATAATTATATTAAGTCAGGAGCAGGCATGTCGGATGTCTGAGACATCTCAACTCAATGCTTTTCAAATAGAGAACAAATTCGCGTAAATATTTCCGGGTTAAAAAAGATATTAAATCAAATGTTCAGTCTTTTAAATAAAATATAGCAACGTACCAAAGAAACTTCTGCAGGAAAATCCGTAAGACCTCCAGGAAGTAGTTGGTGATAAAAATGGCTCGTAAGAATGCACTGTTAGCTGTACAGGCGAAGAAAAAAATCTGACACCATTACAGAATGGAAACAGCGGTACTTTTTTTCGGTGAATTGTGAGATTTAAAAATATCGAAAGACAAGTGAAAACCTTGTAATACACGTGAGCTGCTATTTGTAAAACTGGTTTGCAGAATTAGTTAGAATTTTGTTGAGGTCTACTTCTGCTTTCAGATCTCAACTGTAATGGCACTACAGGTAACTGGCGAAACTTATTCCGTTGTTCTATTTGAAGACACTCTGCGCCATTCGTGCGAAACGTGTCACTATTATGCTACAGAATATACGACTGGCAAAGAATACTTTTTGTTGAGGAATGAATATTATAGTCTGATTTTGATACATTCAGCTCCTTCAGTGCTATTTTTTTTATTTCTTTCCAGAAATATCTAAAATACTATAATAGATTTTAAAGAAGTAGCAATTGACGTAAAGAACTCTTACATATGAAAACCTCATCTATACTATGTAGCTGGAATTCTAAGTGCGTTCCATTCTGTGTGGTTGCCTTTTCTAAGAGATTTGCCTAGTAATTCTGATTTTATTCTTACGCTTGGTTACCCAGGCGAAAAGGCAGAAAAATGCTGAATACGACGACTCAAGACGTCGAAAATAAATGTAGCAATTCTAAAAATGCTAATTATAAAGTTAAGCATTATGCTTTAACAAACCTGTTCTAACTACGAGTATATTTCAAATCCCACTGCAGAACTGTGAGTACTGGGAACTTATTGTTTTCGTCAAATCCGTGCAAATGAATAGATTCAATGATGGGTTGCCAAGGAACCACAGTACTGGCAGCAAGTTTTGAAACACACCTTAAGCAGATAATCTGCGGTTCGTATTCGCCTAGAAACGTGATAAAAAAAATTCTTCTAAAACTAGAGTATTGCTTTAAATTTATTTGGAGCAATGAAAATAAAAGATGAGGTAGGAATGAATATGTAACTGATAATTCCACGTAGAAATATTTTGTGGTCCTTAAAAGGACCGTTATATGTTTGTTGGACGCTTCGGAGAATTCATCGTTCATTATTTCCCATTTTACTTGGAGCTCGTGTATTTAGTGACGGCCTTAGTACCCTCACTGACTGCGTGCTTGGCGAGTTCACCAGGAAGCAGAAGTCGTACGGCAGTTTGAATCTCCCGGGACGTAATGGTTGAACGCTTATTGTAATGAGCTAAACGTGATGCTTCAGCAGCAATACGCTCGAAAATATCGTTAACAAAACTGTTCATGATGCTCATAGCTTTGCTGGAAATACCAGTATCAGGGTGCACTTGCTTCAATACTTTGTAGATATAAATGGCATAGCTCTCCTTCCTCTTGCGCTTCTTCTTCTTATCAGCTTTCGAGATATTCTTTTGGGCTTTTCCGGCCTTTTTCACGGCCTTACCACTCGTCTTAGGTGGCATCGTCACAGAAGTGATCGAACTGTCAAAGATACAATACAACACAAACGATACTTGAAGAAGCACTAAACCAGGTCACTGACTGCTGCCTCATATTTATAGGCGGTAGAAGCGTTCTTGCGCACCAATCAAGTGACGCGTAGTGGAGAGCTCGCGCAAGTAGCGCTGCTATTGGCTCGTTGGGGTTAGAGGGAAACCGTTATAAGACCTAATGTATCGTCGACTTTGCTTACATCGACGTTTGTGCTCCGCAAGAGAGGATTGTCTGTCGTACTTGTACTATTATCCGTTTAGTAAATCGATACCATGTCTGGGCGAGGCAAAGGTGGCAAGGCTAAAGGAAAGGCGAAGTCTCGTTCGAGTAGGGCTGGTCTCCAGTTCCCTGTTGGTCGTATTCACAGACTTCTGCGTAAGGGTAATTACGCAGAACGCGTTGGTGCTGGAGCTCCAGTTTATCTTGCCGCTGTTATGGAATATCTAGCTGCTGAAGTACTTGAATTGGCTGGTAATGCTGCACGTGACAACAAGAAGACTAGGATTATTCCTAGACATTTACAATTGGCCATCCGAAATGACGAGGAGTTAAATAAATTACTCTCTGGCGTGACTATTGCTCAGGGTGGTGTACTACCTAACATCCAGGCTGTACTTCTGCCCAAAAAGACTGAGAAAACTACGTAAGAAGAGATCTACGAGTATCACTCCAAAAATATCAAAACCGGCCCTTTTCAGGGCCACAAATATAATTATATACAAGGAATATCTCTACAGTTTAATCATAAAAGTTTACTTTGAATAACTTACAACCTTAATACATTATATTCATCTTTTTCATTATACAAAATACATATATGTACAATGAGATAAAATGAAAACCTATTGTTATTCATAACTTACGATATAAATGTGATTAATAATTTTTAAATACTATACTTAATTTATGTCGACATATCAGTTTATCTTATTCTATTTCCATATAAAAAAAATCGATAGACGTTAATACGTGTACCAAGAGCGTCGTGTAATGTAGTTAATAATAACTAAACTAAATTAACTGAATTTTTTCATAATTATCTATCATCGAATGATTGAGTTCCGTATGAAATAATTTCAACATAACAATAGCATCGCTATTGTATACATATATAATATTGATTTCTTTAAGCTGCGTCGGAAATACGTTTCGATATTTAAGAATAAGATATTCATCTAGATAAATAATTTACACAAAATATACCTTACCATAAGTCCTATTTGTTATAGCATTGTTTGGTGCTCCGAAATAATATAAATGTGTTCAAAAATTAACCAAGAGTGTTGAGAGTATCGTTGCGTTCGGTGAAATACATTCAATCGACAAAGAAACTACGTTGCTCTCATTTTTGTACACACCTACAGTGCTCGGAAGCACTTAAAAATGTTAGCACGAACATGAGTATAATTAGTGTCCTATATAAAAGGTAATTAATATCACAAATTCCTTTGCACAATGTCACAGCCATTTTCCCTTTAACTAATTATTGAAAGGAATCATTTATATTCATTAAAAAAAATACTTCCCAATTGCTACATACGATTGTGCCCAGAAACTAATGGTCATAAATGACATGCTGTATAAATGAAATGGTAGTACGGTGAAGGATGAACTTTTAGAAAACCAAAAATCATGTCTACGTAAGATAAATATGTTGGCCCTGATAAGGGCCGTTCGCATATCTCTCTCTCTCTTTCTCTCAATCTTCCGCCATGATTTGTATTCACTTTTTTTGTGAAACTGGCTTCTTCGATGCAGGTTTAGCTCCCTTGGAAGCAGCGGCGGCCTTCTTGGGTTTAGGCGCCTTTGGCTTGGTGGTGGGTGATTTGGTGACTTTCTTAACCTTGGATGGACTTTTTGGTTTGGCAACTCTTGGTGTAACTTCTTTAGCAGCTTTGCGCTTTTCAGGGACAACGGCGGCTGCAGCAGCAGCAGCAGCAGCGGCAACGGCAGCTCTTTTCGGAGCAGCTTTCTTAGTGGCTGCTGGTTTCTTAGCCGTCGTGCTACTCTTCTTGCTGACGTCAGCTTTCTTAGCAACATTGGCTGCACTGCTTTTCTTGCTGGCAGCAGGTTTCTTCGCAGCAGCTGTCTTTTTCGCCGCGACGCTCTTCGCAGCTGAACGCTGCACCTTCGGCTTGGGTGCGTCGGTCTTTGTGGAGGGTAGCTTGAACGATCCAGAAGCACCCTTACCTTTGGTCTGCACAAGCTCACCAGACAGTACAGCCATCTTCAGATATTTCTTGATAAATGATGCGTGTTTTTCGGCATCAAGCTTGTACGTAACTGCTACGTACTTCTTAATGGCTTGCAGAGAAGAACCACCACGTTCTTTCAGATTCTTAATGGCGGTATTCACCATTTCCGATGTACGAGGATGGCTTGGCTTGGTGCGTGGCTGCTTCGACTTGGCTGATGCTGCTTGCTTCTTTGGCGATGCTGCCTGAACTGCCGAGTTACTTTCCGCTGGTGCGGAAGCCGCTACGACAGGAGATGCTGCTTTGTCACCCATTATTGATGATTGATCTTCTTCTCTTCTTAAAGTATGTGCGAAATCAAAATACTAGTATTGCTTCCTTACACACAGAGGTTCCGTACGAGACTGATTCTCGAGTGGATCTGAATGTCTAGTCTCAACATAGGTGGTGCTAGTATGATTGAGCGCGGACCATGGAGAGAGACCCGCTTGCGTTTAACACACCCGGTTTGATGATCGTTCGTGAGTACGGAACTGATCTTATTGTTTAATAATGAATATTTTATTGACTGATTGTTTTCAGAGACTTTGTATCGTTATCGGTGAAAGCTTATGAGTTTCAACTAATTACCAAAAAAGTTTCGAGACGATTGAAAATGGATAAGTGTGAAAAATTTGATGCAGCGGCGACGCGTGCGCTTCTGCCGCTACCGCGCCTGGATCATCGCTATTATTAATAAAAACGATTCCTTAACAATTGGCTAGTGAACTATCGGCATTTTAGATAGTTCAAGCTTTGTTTTATATGCTTGTGCAATCTTGCTCTTGAGAAGTGTCCTGAAGCTTGGTTATCGTTCAATGAAATTCCGACGGAGGCGAGCAGATTCCATTCAACCCCATCGATAGCGACGTGGCTTTCAGTTATCCTGGACCATTGGTTTCTTGGTGATGATTTTTTATCAAAGATACATGACTTAACAGAAAATCTTTGTCCTTGATTTATTATTATTTTTAATGATTTTAATTAATTGTTGGTTCATACGATGAAGCATGTAATTCGATACAACTGGATTCATTTGGTATTGCGTCGTAGGCAGTGCCTTCATATGAATTTAGTTATATTAACCGTAGTTAATATTCATTTTTTTAAGTTCATAAATTTCATAACATTAATTATTTATTCATTTGGTAAAATGCGGGTAACATCACGACTAAATGTAAGGTCACGGGTTCAATGAATCCGACAATAACGTTTATCTTGTAAGCTCGTAAGAATATATGTGACATAGATACCAGTTAATTTTTAACTTGTCTATAAACGATAATTGTTAATGTATGAAATTGGAATTAATTGTTTAAAAATAATTATGTTGAAATTTGAATTTCTCGCCTATTTTTTACTATGAC
>JARPRG010000363.1:460845-505379 GCA_031001745.1 Hartigia nigra
ACATACGTTATTAACATAAAGTTGGAATTGTAGTACACTTATATTCCTTTGTGCGCTCCTATGTTAAACATTTGTTGAAATTCATAAAGTATTCATGTTTACCAAAATTTCTTATATAAAATATCCGTCATAATAAGAATCACGTGTCACAAGTATATCAGTAACGAGTGATAATTATAGTATGAAGTACATTACTTTTATTCCTCTAGAATCAGGTTTAGAAATTGACTTTTTACATCTTATATTGGTTTCAGAAATAAACGTAACTGAAAACAAAAATTGTGCTATATATTCTACATATGGTTTGAACAGTTATAAAGTATGCTCGAACATAGATGGTACTACGTAAATTAAAAAATAATCCGTTTTTTTGTTTCAAATAATTTCTGTTATGCTTATCTTTTAAGATTATGTGCCTTCCAAAAACCTTAAGCATAGCTACAATTCTGTACAAATATGAATCGCATTACAGTTTTCATAATTAATTAACATTTGAATCAGTTTGTACTGTAGTCATTTCAACGATAAAATCATATTTCTGAAGTTATACTAACGTAATATGACCATCCCTAATTATGTCCTAGAAATAAATCTATCTTTGAAGATATGTTACAAATAGATATCAAATTGGCATAAAATTTGGCTAAAAATATTGAAAAAATGGGAGTACTGTTAAAAATACTCAACCCAGTCTTTGGAGTATTGTTAAAAATGTGGAAAGAGTAATATTTACGTTTATTTAACATAATTCAAGGTAAAACAAGTACCATTCCAAAACGTATAAAAATATTGGGGCCCTGAAAAGGGCCGTTTTGTTTTATTAGTCGTCCGATCTTATAGACGATTGTCAAGTCCAATGACTTAACCACCAAAACCGTAAAGGGTGCGCCCTTGTCTCTTAAGAGCATAGACTACATCCATAGCAGTAACAGTTTTCCTTTTGGCGTGCTCGGTATAAGTAACAGCATCTCGAATCACGTTCTCAAGGAATACTTTTAAGACACCACGGGTTTCTTCATAGATCAAGCCCGATATACGCTTGACACCACCACGACGAGCCAGACGACGAATAGCAGGCTTGGTGATACCCTGGATGTTATCTCGAAGAACTTTCCTATGGCGCTTAGCTCCTCCCTTTCCCAATCCCTTTCCTCCCTTTCCACGACCAGTCATGTTTGCTCAGGTAGTTAATACACACGATGCAAGCAGAAGAAACAACGAAACTCGTTTGAGTGCTCCTCCTGGAGCACCCGATTATATAGCATACACAGGGTCTCCCTACCATGAATCCAACAACCAATGAGAAGCGAGCACTGAACCTCGGAATAGAATAAAAGAGCGCGTCGAGACACGCAAGTTTCATATTGAGTTTAGTCTTCGTGAGATTCAGTAAGTTGTTTCGTTGAAGAGAAATGGCTCGTACCAAGCAGACTGCAAGGAAATCGACTGGCGGGAAAGCTCCACGTAAGCAGCTTGCTACCAAGGCTGCTCGTAAGAGTGCACCTGCTACTGGCGGAGTAAAGAAGCCTCATCGCTACAGGCCTGGAACTGTCGCTCTGCGTGAAATTCGTAGATATCAGAAGAGCACGGAATTGCTGATCCGCAAGTTGCCATTCCAGCGGCTTGTCCGTGAAATTGCCCAGGACTTTAAGACCGACCTGCGCTTCCAGAGCTCTGCTGTTATGGCACTTCAGGAAGCTAGCGAGGCTTACTTGGTAGGATTGTTTGAAGATACCAACTTGTGCGCAATCCATGCCAAACGCGTTACCATCATGCCCAAGGATATTCAATTGGCTCGCCGAATCCGTGGAGAACGCGCTTAAGCGCAATACGACTGACATCTTCGTATAAAAAACGGCCCTTTTCAGGGCCATAAATATTTCATACAAGGAATACATTCCAAGTTCATAGTCAAGCAATATTAGATATTGAAGATGTTTTTTGAAGCATGAGTTGTCTATTTCATTATCTGATGCAGCAACATTTACAAGACAACTTTTATTACTAAAATTTAGGAAAGTATCAAAAACATGAACACAACAAAATATAATCGATGCTTGTGACTTCGTATCTATCAAATGAACGCGATCGAATGACTCATTTCGAGGTTATGAATACAATAAGGCGCGAAACTGCCAGCACCATAATTCCAGGGGAGCCAATCAAAAATAAGCATAGCAACGCCATCTACTGCAGAACCCGAACAAGGTTCGTTGTTGATAAGGCAGTTCTGATTTGTTTAGGCTATTAAAAAACATTGAACATTATGGTAGGCTGCCATGTTCACCAAATTTATTATTTGATGATATAGACATATATACCTTTTGATAATTATAAATTTAGTCAACATAATATCTTACCAACATTATCTGCAATCAATAATTGGAAGATGACTCTATTGCGGGATGAAGCTAGTCTCGAAAGACAAACTCTCGAATCAATAGAATCTCTCAAGAAATTCTGCTGATTCAAGAGTATGTCTTTCGACACTTTAGCATTGTCCCTCCATTAGTAAGTAACCAATTGTTGATAAAGTTTTGTTTTATTTACAGCCAGTAAAAAAGAGCAACCGTTAGCAACGTCGTAGCATGATTTCACGCGTAAGTTAAGTGTAGGTTAAGCAGGTATAACGTTAGTTTAGTTCCAGACAATATGCAATAGATGGCACTAACATCCAAGCCTAAGCGCAGTATACACAAATTTTAGTACGCCATAACTAGCTTTCGGATCAGGTCGCACTCAGTCACACTGTACTTAAGCACTCTTCACACGTTCTTTGTTTCATGGATAATAAAATGATCAAGACAAAAATAATAAATTTTGTTAAAAACTTACATCGAACAAGAATGAAACCCTACCAGCATCAAGGAATCGTACAAATTCAAATCAGTCCATGTAGGTATCGTAAAATTGTGAAATACAGAAACTCGAGTCAGGCGTCACTCGTCCATCTCACTTATCAACTGCTCAGACTCAGCGCCACCAAAGCACTTTTCCCCAAATCTCTCGGAAACCCAGCTGCTTTACATATTTAAATCCAACCATTTGTATTGTCTGTCAAGCTCCGCGATCAAACTGGATAGAAGTAATTTAACTTTTAAATGTGAACAGTGTCGTCAGTGTTCTCACATCGGTTACAGAGTTATTAGAGGTATCCTTCCAAAACGTTAAAAAGGTTCTTACCATAAATAGAATACAAAGCCGTGTGAATATCCTCATTGAAAATCATCCCAGCATCCTCACATTCTTTTCTTGCTCTATTGTTCTATCCTTTCAAAACAGTAAGAGGTAAGTAAATCCGAAAAAGCTTGATTAGACCGGCGCACCGAAGATATACCGAGTTTCGTCGAGAGACCCCGTAATCCAATAAGCGTCTGAAAAGCACATTAGCGAAAATTTACTTAGAGTTCGTGCCGAACTACCCGCACACTGCACTTAGCCGCGGTTTCCTTGGCTGGCGTACCCTGACAAGTAAAGCGATAACTCTGCGTTAGCGAAATTTTATAGGGCCAATTTGCAGAATTGTAAAGCTTCGTCTGGCGCAAGCTTCCTTTTCGCACTTGAGCCGAGAACGTACCCATACACACACATCCTAGACCTAGATCTGAGCGGGAGGACTGTGGATGGGGCGGAAGAGGAGTTTCTAAAGTGAGAAAAAAGGTATCAAAGCAACGGCTAACTTACTAATTTTTCTCATTAGAATAAAACTACTCGACGAGCTAAAATTTGATCTTGACTAACCAAAGTGACCGAGTGGTTGGCAACCTTTGTAAGATACACCAACGTAAAGTAAAGGATGATACAGAAGGGTAGAAATCCGCGACGGATTCATCGTTAAAAGAATGCGGATTGCGCCAAATGTATAACGGACGGTGGCCGCCCCCCGAGGGATGGCACCATCTGCAAATATCCCTACGTCTCGTTCCAGGGCCACGTGTGCCATACAAATTGAATTCTTACAAGTTTCAATGATATGGTAATGCTGGAACAACTTGCCGACCGGACACTTGCTACGATTTCGCACCACTGCCCGGAAAACCATCCCTTATGTGGTGTATAGTGTGCGCCACGTGTATGTATATACGAGGGATATGCACACGTCTGAAAAAACAAATACGCATTCGACTTATATCCTTAGTGGCATAGGGATTTTCACGTTATAACCCTCGATCGTATTCTTTGTCCATGGTGAAATTTTTATGAGAAGGTAACAAAACTGCAGGCTTTCTATTTCGACTAAAAACTTTAAGGGATACACTGGCTCTCTCGTAGACTTTTAGTTATACCGTATGTTAAAATCTTTTTTGAAATTCCCGCCAATACCTAGTGGCTAAATGTGGAAGCGGAACAGCAGCACTATCCCTCAGTACGTTTGTTGCGTATGGATGTAATGGTTATGTCAGAAATTATAATAATACTGTCGTTCTTGGCTGTACTAGATGCAGGATCTATCTTGTAGTATATATTACAGCATTCCGTATATAAGCGTATATATTGGCTATATAGAATCCAGTATGTACTACCATAGAAATACCTACCATTCAATATCCAGCCGGATTTATACTGCTCGAAAGTGCCTTCTATTATTCTGTGGTACTGATATAGATACGTTTTATGGTGGCTCCACCTGTCGCCGAATATTATGTATTTTCATTTTGACTTCAACTTCCTCCAAGTACGTAGCGTCCAATGCGATTTTATACAATCTATGCTCTATGCACTCTATTCTGACACTCGTCAAAGAGAGGTTAGACGCGTTTAGACATTGTATTACTAAGATATTCAGTCGATGCATCCAACAAGACAAAAGTGTCACACGACGAATGAACAGAACGACGAAATCTTCCGGTAGACAACAGCATACGAAAACGTAGGCGCGTATCGATGAATTTTTTCTCTTTTAAATATTCCAAACAAAATGGCAAAATTTCTCACCTACTAAATCCCTTATACGTGGGAGTAATTGGTTTTCGTCGCGGCAGCGGATACATATATAAAGATCCTCGCGTAACGAGGCTACATTTATATGGATAACGGGGCTTAGGCATCTCAAGATCTCATTAGGAAATACAAATCCGCGTGATTGCGCCGGGAGATGGCGGAGGAATGCCGTACGGGATCCGCTATTCTCCCGCAAAACGTTTAGCATATTTAACCTTGTAATACGAGCAATACCTACTCCTACTCCAGCTTCTCTTTCCTTCTCCTTCTTCACTATTCCTCTTACTCGTCCACCTACCAGAGAGCCAGATTCAGATTAAGTGAGGGGCGTCGGCACGCGACCTGATTTATCAAACGTATAAATTTCCCACGAGCGTAATCGTGCCAAACATAAGACGCGTATGTCGGATACTCGTACCTCGTACAAATACGACGCTTGCTGGATGGAGTTACGTCGGACATTGTAGTTTGATTTTTCAAATATACTTTAATATCAAGTAAATCATCAATTTTTCTCATTTTAGACAAAGAAAAAAGATCGAGTTCTCTTGAACGTGTGTATCAATTTTATACGTGGGAGTTTATAACGTACCTAATTGCGTAAGTGGTGCCTTGTTATTGCACTATATATATATATATATATAGTATATATCGTGCATACTATTCTCTACGAATTTACGGAGCGAATGAAATTCATGTTCTGTAATTCCTACAATCTGTCGGGTATTAAATCAAGTCACTGAACGGACCAATAGGTATATGTATCTATACCTATCTATATATATTATAGGTAGGTAGTTATATATATATACATAATATATATATTGGATCCTACGTACTGATTGGTCGATCCGATAAAAACTCTTGGCGAAATTTATGTCGAAAACAATACTGTCTCCGTATGGGATATAAAGTATCCCTGAGGTCACGCCATAGGGAATTGACGTCAGCATTTTCGGTAGGATTTAACGATTTCTCAAACAAAGAAAATAGGTTATGGTTAATGTTATATCGTCATCAATGATACCAGCAAGTAATTACCTAAGGGATACAATCCCGATAATCAGCTCTACACAGGACGCAATTATCTTATCAACGTGTATATCTATCCGGTGAGAATCTAATAAATTTTTTTTTTAAAATATATCACAAAATTTGATCCTAAATCATTTGTGAGCATCGATCATGCCATTCTCGTAAATCTTTGTTATTTAAAATCGGCATCTCTGCGTTTCCGTTGGTATAATTCGTGGGACGTCGGGAGACGTATCGGATCCAGTCCGGGCTTTGATTAGTCAATCCGATAAAATCCGCCACGATATTTATGAGGATGGCAAAATCCGATCGCAACGGGTAACGGGCTTTCTACGTTATACCCATAATACCGGCTGGTATCTGGAATAGTGAGCAGTTACATAGAGAATCGAATGGAAATTATCTAGGATGGGGTAAATCATTGTTGTTATTATTTTCATCAATATCGTTTTATAATACATTGTCATTCGAAGAGTATGTACCACGTGATCAAGTGACACGTATAAGTTGTGTAAATATAGACTTTACGTATTTAAGTTAATTCTATGTATTTTTCAAGTATCCATGCGCGATGATGGGATCTTCTAAAGCGTGTTAATTAAACAATACAAATTTATCTCACTTATTAACTCAGGACACCGCACTATGGGTCCTTGGTATACGCCCATAAATCTTACCCTGTTTCCGCAACACAACACATAACCACCGGCAGCGACTTCGGTATGGCTCTCGCGTATCTAAGCGTAAACCGCCTCGCGACTCCGTCTGGATTCATAATTAATATGCAGCTTAGAACGTCATGTTACGGAAGTCCCGCCCATCGCTGTTAATAATACTGTCCTAGGCAGGAGAAGCTTTCATAAAGTAATAATTATTTGTATACGTTTAACAACTGGCGGATGGAAGGAAGGAAGGAAAGGGGGGGTTGGATCGATTTTGCAAAACGTTTTATTTTTTTTATTTAATTTTCTGTCCTTTACACAGACCTTAGTTATTTTAGACATGGAGAATTTGATGATCAATATGACAAAAAAAATAGCCTCAAGGTTTAAAGGACGTTTGATACGAACTTATAGAGAATCTTGTGATATATGGGGTGGAGGGTCGAATTAATCAAAGACACCGGATGTAAATCAAAATCCTCCAACTCCCTGTATCAATGGAACCCTACGGCTAGTTGCAGATCCTCTTCCTTCTCACTCTGCTCATCAACTCACTGACTACCCTCGGTACTAATTACAGTCACCCTCTCGGATCCATCCCTTGGTCGCTTGCCTGATAATGCAGTAGCTGCATTCCTCATTTTGTGGAAGCGTTGGTAACCTTTTTTTTTTTTAAATATATATATATATATTTAGTTTACTATATACAAGTATACTAGACCAGAGTCATCCCAAAGCAGAGGGTGTTGTGTCCATTTAAAAAATCTGAAAAAGTAATATTCCTAAACCGATTTATTAAACGTCCAAGCCGTTGCGAATCGAGGATCACATCAACAATCCTCCATTTCCCCATGCATATCCATGAGATGCAGATGCAGCGAGCTGTTAATAGTGCAGTCTGACGTTGCATCGGGATATAATGATCTGCATATCTGATTAGGTAGCCAGGACCGCCTCTAGAGCCTAGAGACTGGCTAACTCTCGGTAGTATAATGTATGCGGTGTAGACGCGCATCCCCCGTCTGCTTTATAATGAGTGAAATCCTCGATGCATCAAGTAGTGTTGAATTAGACGGTACACTGGTAAGAGTAACATCAGATCTAGACTTAGTAAGTACGTAGAAGATTTTACAAGAAAAATAAAGCCGAGAGTAGTAGGTAAAATCACGGCATAGTCAGACCACTCCGTATATCACGCGGCGTATGACGGCTCCAGTAGCTACTGGGCTACGCCGTGGAGTGATACTCGAAGAAGGTGTCCAGGGCCAAGGGATGGGCAATAGGCAGAGTGGCTCATTGGTCATCATTAGCAAGGCTAAGCCGTTGCCAGTTCTGAAGTCAGAGAGTATCAGCCAGATCAGTTGTGTATGAAGAGAGATGGGGCATATGCAATGGACGAGGTTAAAGGAGGATAAGGTTAGGTTAGACAGAGAGAGAGATCAGGCTAGAGAATGAAAGATAGTAGAAACGAGATGGTGGATATAGTCAGCGACCAGGTGCGTCGCATTCAACTCGGATTATTCTTGAGCTATCACGGGGAATAGGTGGCGGCGGTGGGGGCAGAGAGGGAGGGGGGAGAGCAAGAGGAGAGAAAATAAAAAGGAATAAGAGGAAGAAAGCAGAGAAGACCCGGGACGAATGAACGGTTACCTTTGTCCTCGGCTTATCGTCGTGATGAGCACCTCGCGTCTTTTCACCGTAATGTGCTTTTAATGTTTATTAAATTTACGAGCTTTTGTGCCTGTTCGCTTGACTGCTTGCTTTTGCCTACCTGACCGTCTGACTGGCTGCTTTCTTTCTTTCCTGGCTACCTAACCTCGCATGATTATACTTAACCTAACCCCGAGTCACCTTGTCTCTTAGTTACTTGAATCCCCGTTGTGCGTCTCCACCAACACTCTTTGTGACTATTTTTGTCTTGGAATCGTTAAATGCATGTGCCCCCGCTCTGGTCAACCTTGAACCTTTGCTGGTTTTGAGCCTCGCGGTCGTTTGGCTTTTGTTGTTATCATTGTTGTTACTAATGCTGCTGCTGTTATCATACCGAGAATGGACCTGGTGTCGTTAACGTTTTTATTCGCTGCTATATCCGAATTTCAAATTAAACTAAAATCCCCTGCAGTGCGCAATGGGACTATTCAAGTAGGCAGATAACACAACGCGATGGTTTTAATCTCAATCAAAACACTGGGCGCACGTGGGCCATGGGAATCATCGTGGTGGTATCAGTACCATTAAAACGTGCCGATTGTGGCATCGCCACGTGGCCAATGACACTATCAATTTGGCATCAAAGAAAATTTGACTCGCTGTTATACAAGGGTGAGTACAAACATTGCTTAAAAAGGGCGTTACGCTGTCACGCCTTTGGTCACGTGCCGTTCTCTTCTCGTGCACTGTATATACATAAACTGTACTGTAATTTCGCACCCCTATCGTTCCTATCGAGGGTTGGCTTTCGATAGGTCACCATTTCATCCCTTGATACAGTCGCCCTCTCCCCTTTCCCCTTTATTTTTATCTGCGTCAAGCCGCACTCTGAAAAAATGTTCACGGTTATGTAATTTTTCATCACAAACTTCACACTGGCCTTATATCGACAATCGAGTAATTCACTGGAATTTATATATTTTTTTGTACTGCTTTTATTGAAGCCACGTGTTGGGCTGCCGGGGTGAGGGAGGGATAGGGGGCTAGAGGGACCGGCGTCGATAAAGCCTAAATCTACATTCGTTCCCCATTCCAAGACGTTCAATAACTCGTATGTAGACACTTGTCGAACAACTGGCGGCGGCGTCATCAACTATTCCTCGAGAAGAAGTTTCCGTAGAGAGGACGTCGGCAGCTGGGTTGCAGGGGTAAGTTCCTTCTATATTCCTGGATAGTTTATGCACGTGTACGATGTCTGGGTCTTGTACGCATATGGATATACACTTGTAGCCGCATATGGATTTGTGACGTGTAGGTGTGGAACCAAGTATATTCTATATGGTCCTAGCTTGCCAGGCACACGCGTCTCTTCCTTCATACTTAACCCTATATATACGTAACAGCTACCGCCGTGCCATTTTCCACATGCTACTCGGCTTCTGTGCTAATGATTGTTGAATCGCGAGGGAAAATATTAAAGTCGAGTTTGCTGCGCTGTCGCCGTGTTCATGAGAGCGTTGTGTTTCATTTAACCCGGGATAGGGTCCTCCCCCCTAGTCTTGGCCAAGACTCGAGTTTAAATGATTTTACAAAATTCATGCGACGCACCTTCTGCGTGTATTTTTGTAAGTTTTTTTTTTGGTGGAAATTTTGTATTTTAACGCAGTGACCGTAGGGCGTGAGAATTTTGCGTATAATTGACGATTTTTCAATTTGCCGCTTTTTCGGAATTACGTAATATCATTTTGAAATTTTGAGCGGGAAGTGTCTAGATGGAATGATCGAGCATGATTTTCTTATGCTGGTTCCGTCACTTTATTTAAATCTTGGTTGGAACACTGATGATCCCTCCATCGGTTTAGGATCGTACCGATCCGCATGAAAAATGTCCTTACGGGGATTCGAGTGTCGTCAGTTTGACGGGACGATAACGATAACGCAGAGCGACACTCCATTAGGGAGCCGATTCGCGTTACGTTAGGATACGCTTGGCGTCGCGACGCTCGATGTTCAACGTCTCCTAATGTGTCTGCGATCGGATCGTTACCGGGATGACTGGCAAAGGATTACTCGTTTCCCATCCAGGGATGTTCAACGTGACTAAATTCTTGCGAGCTTATCATTAATTCGACGACTTCCTTATCAGGATTGATTAAGAAATAAAACGTCGAAAATTAGTGAAATCGTACTCTGAAAAAATTATTGTTTAATCATTTTTCTTTCTTCCTACGTCATAATGGTCTGTTTGATACGGTGCGTGACAGATTCATCTTGTTCGATGGCATATGCACTGTTATCATATCATAATAACATGGACCAAATCAGTCGCTCATATTTACAGGCTCGAGATAATTTCACGATTATCAGGAATATGGGGGAGCATCAGGAAGGCCTGTGACCCAATAGAATCAAGTTTCACGTGTCGATATTTCACAATAAACACAATAATACTTTGTATACCAAGGCATTAGAATTCTCTGGAGCAATTAGAATACATGGTTTACAATTCCTCACGGGAACAAGAATAGTATATTCCAACATGGCATAGAGCTTGAAATAATATATATATATATACACAGGTGTGGATACATATTCAAAGACATAAAGTCCCATTCCCAAGATCGTAAACTAAGTAGTAAGCGCCTGAGTGAGGGCTGCCCCCCCAACTACACTGAAAGTCCTCGCCATTTGCAACGAGCCCAATAGCCACTCGTATATATATTTTAATCGAAAAGTTTTTCTCATTTCTCCTGTCAAACTCCCGCTAAGATAATTTAATTTCTGTCCCTTCCCAGCTTCGTTGAGAACCGATCCCCATTTCCTGTAAGAGCACTGTACTAAGTTAGTCACCTCCCCATAACCCCCGATTCGTCTTACACAGCCGAGAAGCGTGCCAACTTTTTTCATATTCCAATTAGAATATTTTCCATTGATTTAGAGCCTGCGCGAGTAGGTATTAACGGTTTAATCCTGCGATAAATTCACAGTGTCGATGCCTTGGAGACCCTCTCGGCCTGAAAATCTCTTTTGGACCACCACCACCGCTGCAGCAAGTGACACCGTCAGGAATAACGGCACCAATACCAACTACCTCTGAGAAGGAGAGGCACATCCACCCGCCCCCACCTTCGTCAAGAGGTAGGCAGGCAGGCAGGCAGGCAGGCAGGCAAGGCAGTCATTCAGGCAGAGAAACCAGCCCAGCCGTCTAGGGGTGGCGTGAACGACGAGCGACCTAAGTACTCGAACTGCGCATGCTAACTTTACGAGTTACGGGAAACTCCAGTAATATTAATCACGGCACTCATCCGAAATCACTCGAAGGCATATCGCTCGTAAAAATGGCGCCGTACTATTTACGAGTCTTTTGAAACTTGTTTCACCGTTAGCCGACGGCAACCCACCACCAAGACTCCTGACCGCCTTGAACGATTCCTGGACACACTTGGCGTAAGGGTACGTTCGTACGTAGTTACCGCAATTTATGACCAGCCGACTATTGCGATACAGTCAAAACGGTCTGACACTTTTCACATCCCCGTTGGATACGCAATATGGGAAGGATCTAAGATGAAAGAAGAAGACAAGTCAGAGACAGTGACACTGATTTTTTTGAGAATAAGTATTAAGGGCGCCGCGGAGGGGGAGGGGGAAGTGCTTCATTTATTTTTTTTTTCATTCTCAATGGGAAAAACAGGGGTGGCTTCTAGACGATTCCAAAGAACTCAAGGACTTGGAATGAAGACGAAACGAAGGAACATAACGTGGGGCCCGATAGTAACAGTCAGGTTAGACGGATAGACAGAGGGGATGCTGGGGACCGATATTAGGATGGGATGAGCAGTACGTATAACTATATATATATATATAGGTACAGAAGTCAGATAAAAATGAATGAGAATGATATTGCCGTGGGGTTGGGTACCAAGGAAAAGAAAAGGACGGTGCTCGGGGAGGGTTGAAGGAGGGAAAGGGAGGAGAGAGTTAAAGAAAGAAAGAAGGATGGCAGAAATGGAAGGAAAGTTGGCGGCGCGATGAGGAAGAGGACAGCGTTAGGGGCTGGTTGGTTCTGGCCTATAGGGCGGAATGGAAGACGGAAGATAAACATGGCCGGATAGCAAATGTAGGAGCGATAAAACGATATGAAAATCCTACAGGCAGATATAAAAGTGTTGTTCCGGCGCTCCCTTCCTCGCAATCGCACTCACAATCACCGCTCCTGCTCTTCTACGGTTCTACATTATTACCCGGGACCACCACCCCTTACCTACTCATCCCTTTCTACTCTCTTGTTTTCGCTATATCTTATACCGAGCGAGACTCTCCTTGCCACTCTGGTCTTCATCTTCGTGTTTCCCTACCTTCTATTGAATATAGTTTTACGAAGAAATACTTTGTAGCATGAAAGTATTTTAAAGAAAAAAAAGCGGATTCAAATAACAATCGGTTTTGATGATAAACGGATGTTACGACCACGTTGGAAAATTATTTTGAGTTGAAACCGGAAGTTATCTTGGTATCCCGCGAAGAGCATCCGGTTGGGTCGTTACGTCCTTTTACAGAGGGAAAGGGTTAGGTATTTTGATATTTGACGAGATTGCGGTTCGTAGCGGCAAACGAAATGACGGATGCTCACATCTCGGGTCGCCATCTATCGAGTTTTATCGGTTTTACAATAATAAAACGTGGGTATAATAATGTCGAATGTTTTTCAATTTTCCACGTATGATGTAGTTTCGACGCCATCTTGGAATCCCACACAACAATTCCTACTACCTACCGAGAGTACGAATCTCTACGTGCGTAACGTGCATACCTATACCCCACACATAAATACGGTGGCAGTACTGTCGCACGTCGGCTAGTAGCAGTAAATCCCGAGGGTGGCGCCCCGGTCGAGGCATAAAAATGTCGCACGACGATATCTAGCCCGATAGGATCACCGCCGATCGTTGCCGGATTGCCTTTCTCTATTTGCTTCCCGCCATTTTCCTGTTTTACCTAACCGCATACCTAACCTAACCTAACCTAACGTCCCACGTGATCTCCTCAGTGACCGTTAAAATATGAATTTTTCTCGTGAAATTTTTTTTAATATACTTTGTCTCTAACAGGTTTTCAACGTCAAGGGGTGTATGGCGGATTCGATACTCTCTAACAGAAACATCCCTATAAAGTGACTACCCTGGACTGGCCCTATATTAGGGGATGGTGTCCCACAGTACTGGGTGAAACATTGTCCGTGTGATGCGCATCGAATATAAAAATACACTATCACTTACGGGAAGACATCGAGGACAAAGAACTACCCTTATTTCGACATGTGTGCACCTATGTACACACGAATTGAACACCCTCCCGTAAGGGATACGTGCTCCAACGAGCACGTGACGTAGAGACTATTTACTGAAGTGACGTACGAACTTTGGTAGAGTCACACTTCTATGCGCTCTTACCGTATCCCTCGGTTTTGTTCGTGCATCTTCGTGGATACTCGTTTTACTGGTATCTATAGCTTTCACGTTGCGGGTATAATCTGTTTAAGCAGAATGTGTCATTTAATGGGGACAAATACAATGAAATCTTAACTGTCATCATTTACAATGTATTTTTAGCAAATCTGTTTTTCGAAATAATTAACGTTAAACGTTGGAACCTAGGAATCTAAATGATATAAGTTTTATGATTTTTGTATCTAACATTAAAAATGATGAGCAAAATTCAATGATTTATTGATTACGTCGTATCGATACTTGCAACGTAATGCGTCTGTATATCAGTATACGAGTATTATCCCTTACGAAAAATGAGTATGTAGAGCGGAGGAGACAGTTGGCGAGAGTAAAATGTATAGGAAGGAAAGTCGAGTGTTCATTCGAAGAGTGGTTGTTGTAGGGGTGTATAAAGAAGGGTGGTGGAGCTCCCTTTCGCGGAAACTTAATCATAACAGCCTGTTAGCTAAATGAATAGCCGTTAGGGCGGCGGTAGTGGTGGCTGGGGTGTAGATGGGGCACTAGTTTGTAACTATTGCTCGAATCCGTACCCCCACGTCGTTACGCTCGGTAGCATCCCCTGCTGAGGAACGTTGGCACCCTTATTAAATTAATCCATCGTTTACTAAATTGATTCCAAGTGTCCTTCGACTGCATAGATCGCTTAGTGAGACGTGTGTACTATAGTACAATTTACTATAGTGGAACGTACTTCATTCTTGATACAATTTTACTGTAGTGCTAATAGATCTACTTATAGTGTATATATATATTATGTACAGTAGTACAAAAGTACTATGTAAACAGATGTATGTAGTTATAGTAAAATGAAACGTAAGGCATTATCCAGCACGGACTATAATGGAATCCTCACTTAGTTATCTATCGTTCCACATGAAGATCCCTCCCAAATGGGGGTGGGATCTCGTCGAAGCAATCTTTTATCCCTCCGTTTCGGCTTTTATCCTCGACTTATTGAAAAGCCAACCCTCTCGAGCGGATCGCGATTGTTTCGTTTCCGGCGACCCTTGCTGGGCGCGATCCCACAGGATTGGAAGACGGTGCAGCATCTCGGTTAAGAGTGGAGGAGAACGACGGTACATTGTGTAGGAGTAGCAAGCCTTATAAGAAAGACTGAGTTGGCGCCGTGGTTCTACTGCCATAATCGGATCGACGACGACTGCCGAGCGTCCCGACGCTTCGAGAGAAAATTCAATCAGAGGTCCCGACGACGCCGGTTGGTTTCTGCCTCTTAAATACGAGGGTGGATCGAAAAGTAACGGGGATTGCTTGCGTGGGGGGTTATTGACGAACAGGGAAAGTCTAGCGGAGATGGAATGGAGCGAAAAAGAGAGAGTACGGTTAGGGGTGAAGGGGTGTTACGAAGCTTGATGATGGTAAAAGAAGTTGGGGTGGTTGGAGCGAACGAAAAAATGAAGGGGTGAAATATAGAAACGTAAACGGACGCACCTCCTTTTACAATATTGTATTGGCCATTTATTAAATTCAGAGATATTTATAATACACAAGCGGTAGATAACATGTATGTATAATTTATACAGTGCTTTATACAAGGGTGGTTCTCTACTTATAGTTAACGGGGCTTAGTCTAGCGTTACTGTACAATGATTAATAGATACTCCTTTTTAGGGGTTGTAAATTAATATAGGTTAACGCTGATGAGTTTAAACTGTCTAGTGGAATGACTTTACATTTCTTGGATCATTCCCTCTGCCGTCCTGTTCGATTTCGATAATCGAAAATCACATGCGAATTCGTCGCTTCGATTAATTAAAAAAACAAAAGTCTATCGAATCATATTAGTCCTTGTCGATCACACGAAATCGAGTGGATAAATTCTTTTTTTTTGGCTATACACGTGTCTGCCTGTCTTACCGCGTGTCTGCCCATAATCTTTTATATCCCATATCTGGTGTATAGGATGCGCGTACAATTTGTGTTAATTGTCAATTAAGATTTACGAGATCAATTATAATTCCGCGTCAATGGACTTCGCCTAGCTAGTCGTCAATTTTAAACGCCAAATATCACATTCACGTTAATCATGTTATCTACAGAATATACAAGATATCATCCCCCCTTATAACCAACCAGTTTCTCTCACGGCAAGATCATTGTGTCTCCATTGATCATCCCTTATAAGATATATATATCCTTTCCGCTCCTACCTCCACTAGGTAGACACTGACCCAGGTCTCTTATACCTCATCTTCATTGTCAGTGAGTGATCCAAGTGAGCGCAGAACGTCCCGACGCCATTAATATCATGATTAACCCTAAAGCCGATAGAGGAGCTCCATTGGTGGCAACCCCGCCAAGAGTTTTAGGGGGCGGATGATTCTCTAGGAGTAAAATCAGCCGCGATGACGTCCTTCCGGTTCCCACGTCGAACTGAACGAGTGGTGCTCCCGGAGGGTTGGTTAATGGTGGGACGACGTAGAGTCGGATGGTCGACGTGTGGGGATGATTGTTCACGAGCCAGAGAGAGGGATGGATTTCCAACCCTTAAGCGCCGCCCATGGCTATACCGCCAGTACGGTGGCCACGCCTTTTCAACCCCTCGCAGATTCTCGACAGCCTTCATCCCCATCACGGCCCGTACTGTTGCTCCAGCTCTCTTCTGAGTCTCTTCGCGGCCGTCTCGCCATTACCCTCGGTCTCGGTGTCGCTGCAACCCTCTTCGCCTTCCGCCACGACACCCTCGACTTCCTCCTGACGCCTCTTCGCCGTCGCCATCTCCGCCGCGTGCTTCTTTCGCCACTTTGTCCGTCTGTTCTGGAACCACACCTGAGAACCAATGTCAACAATTTATTATGCCACCCCAACATTTTCCAAATTACAAGAGCAACCCCTTATTATTGTACCCAGCAGCAACAAAAATTACTCAACAATCTTAACGTTATTTTAGTAAAGTTACAGTCAGATTTTTAACCTCAAAGACACAGTGTGACCTCATTTGTTTCCAACCGTACGAATTCACCCCAAAGCAAATAATTTGTCCGCGTGCAATCTCACGTATAACAACGAGTCAAGAGATACAAGAGTTTCTAAGGGTGAGAATGAAAGAGGCCAGGTCTGCCTGAGTATAGCGAGTGAGAGGGCGTACTATGTTTCTAGGTGTAAGAGAGAAGGTCGGCAGGTAGCGTTACGTTGAAAACGGGTCTCACTTAAGGTGCCTCTCCGCACCTATAAAGCTCCAAGTACATAGTGGGAGTCTGTGTCCCCGCAACAATGTATTTAATTAACGTAACGGGCGCCAGGGGAACACGGGGCGCCACCGTAGCGATTGCACCCGCAAACCATCCCCTATTTCTCTAACCCCTGACGAAGCTATACTTGCTACTCGCGCTGGGACCGCAACTACCCCCTGCCCCCCTCACCCGCGTACACCCTGTCAGTATAGCTAGAACCTGCCCCCCCCTCCTGCACGGGTGGCTCCCAGGCACGCTCAATGGCCGCCAAGTCGACGAGGTTAAATTAAAAATATAAGGGCACGAGGGGGGGCGCGAGACGCTAAACGGATTAAAAAGTAAACGCCTCTCGTAAAAGTTAATGGCCGCTCGGTTGAAAATTAAAGGAGCCCACGAGATAAGACGTCCTCCGCAATCTCCATTAGTTATCGCGAAAAGGGTATTGCGACCCTTAAATAATAATAATAATAACAATGCATCGTTAGTCTTCAAAAGAAATATCGAAAATCGCAATTTATCATTTTCAATAATAAATAATCAATATTTTACTGTATTATTAATCCGTCTTGTTTTTTACGTTATACGAAAAAAATTTACCCTCTCGCACGGTGTAGGCAGATACTTGCTTTTAGTATTCTTGTGCCGACCAACAAGGGATATTAATAATCGTAGCAGCGTTAGTGGGGAGTAGTATCGCGGTAGAAAACCGGATATATCGACCGCCAATATTAGCTGAACGGGGCCACAAATCTCGATGGCTGACAATTCCCGAGTTGGTTTCTTGCTCTTGACAAGGGGTTGCGTGCAACCCCCGTATCGCATCGAAAGTACGAAACACCCCACGAGACCACGTGTATCCTTATCAGAATTCCTTTTTTTTTTTTTTTTCATTAAATCAACCCTGTTCGGTAGGACTTGCAGAATTGCATTCTGGGCATTTTTTTTTTCAAGGCGGATTAGTCACGCACGCGGTGCCAGGGGTTGTTTTTGGAAGCCTCCCCCCCCCCTCACCCGGCCTTACTTAAAACGCCGTACTACGTCGTTCACTGATGCTACCGCTGCTGCACATGTCTCCCAACTGTTAGATTTATTAAATCTAGATTACTCGAACCCGTTTTCATTGTCCTCTAAAGCCAAGGATAAAACCGCAGTTATTACTCCGAGCGCTCTTCCATCCCCCAACCCCTATGACGATGCTGCCAACATGGGTTACCACTGTCAGTACCAACCACCATCTATGGCAGTCATTGGTTCCTACGATCCTATCGGCTGATCCTTTCGATTGTTGCGGCCAATTTGTTACGAGCATTCCCCGTATCGTCCATATATACACCAGGGACAAGTGGGCTTGGACTTTAATATCATGATAAATTTTCAAGGGATGAAACCGCAGGAACGTCGATGCGACGAACCCTTGACCCTTTGTCGATCGTTTAAGTTATCGTTTAAGGTTCAATGGCGTTCTGACGTCACGCGTACATAACCTATACACCGAGTACATGCCTATAACCTATAAAAATAAGTGTCCCTACCAGCTTCGCGTATTTTGTATTTTTAAGTCAGATATTTATCGTACGCACGTCGATGCATTTCGCCGAATGACTTTCCCATGAGCATTTCGCGCGCTTAAATCGAATCCTTCGAAATATAAATAAGTATGGCAGTAACGACGAGAAACTTCTTTCGTAATGTTTCATGATCCGTGGAGAGTGACAAGTGTGACGTGTGCACTTTAAACTCTTCCAGGTCGTTAAACACGCTTTTTACACTATACGGAGGGACGTCAGCGTACATATTTGTATACATACGTATACCGTGTGTCCAATAGGTGATACAATAAATTTCAAAGTTTTCCTCGTGAACTACTCGCGATACACAAGTTCTGCAATTTTTGTTGGGGTCGGTTCCAGGGTGATTGGGGAGGTAATCGCGTTCTCCAGAAGAGGGTTGGGATTTTCCGTTTGCCTGCCAAGAATTGCGAATCGCCAGCGCCACTAGCGGACAAATGGTAAAACGACAGGAGAGAAACACGCGCACGGTGTCTGGTGCTTTTCTGCTGTGTCTAAGGGTTTGTGTATAGGTGGGTGGGTGGGTGGGTGGATTGGGGGGGGGGGGAAGCTTGGAATGATCTTCCAAAATTGTAAGTAATGCGGCCCGAGAGAACCGAGGAAGATGGTTGGCTGTTGGCGATAATGCCCTCCTCTGTATTCCACTCTCGTACCGTTTCCCCATATCGATATGTTTTCCCACCCCCCTCTGTTACTCCCTTCCCTTCAGTTCCCCTTGCCACTACTCGGCTACCCGACGGAGATCAAATGGCTTCACCGATTCGTGTTATTCCCGATATTCCATTTTTATTCTGGAATCAAATTTCGCGGGAGCACATTTTATTGCCTCGACTCAGGTCGCCGTGACTTTTCGCAGCTTCCAAGTTTGGCATCCTTCTCGATCTCTTTTTAACTTGATACCCACGCACCTCTCCTTTCGCTGATCTAGGTTATCGTCTTATCTCAATATTCCCGAATCCCACTCTCGTCGTTCTTCCATTATAGCTACAAATAATCTGTCGGTGACCAAAACAGCCCTTTGAAGAAAAAAAAAATAAATTTGTATTAAAAAAAAAGGGCTTGTTCCCTCATTAAAAGCAATTAACGATCCAGTCAATGTATGCATCCACGTGAACAATTCAGAAGGAGGTGACAACCGAGTTGGTGATGAAAAAAAAAAAGATACGGGGTGGCGAGGTCGGAGGTCAGGCCTGCGTAAGGGTAATAATAATGGCGAACAGGGAAATCGATCGTAAAAGTAGAATCGGCCTGATATTATGGAGTCAAGTGCATGTGGTCCAATTGTGAGAGGGATGAGGTGTGTGTGTGGGAGGTGAATGAAGGGAACACAGAACGCCTGCTGCCGTGATTTATGACGCCAGGCCATGCCACGCCACGCCACGGCATGCCATTGCTCTGTTGCCGTTTGCCCATAGATATATATAGGTATATATAAACAGAGGCATAGACCACCATGATGATACATGAACATGAGGGGTTGTGAAGGGGTGGGAGGAATATTGGGCAGCTCGACGAAGAGGCGAAGGGTTTCGTTCGTACTAATTGACGTCATCGATATTGATATCCGTCGACGAGGAGATTACCCTGCCGTAAACAACCCTACGCGTCCCATCCCTTGGACGAAACATAGACAGAGCATACGATATTTTCATCCCCAATGCGACAGATCGGCCCCTCCTCCCCCTTACTTAAACAGTTAATTTTTCTTGGTGGATATCTGGCTTCCAGGTAGTGGAGGAGTTTGGATAAGGGATGATATCGAAACTACCCCCTTATGTACTATACAGCGACTACCTCTTTTTTCGACGGAGTATGGGGTTGCTATGGAATTAAGAATTTAGTCAGGGTCTTTTAATTTCAAAATATCCAACCCCCCCCCCCCCCCACGATGCACTTACTCTTTTAGTGTAATATACCTATATATGAAGGACCCACCCTTGCGTCAGACTCTAATGGAACTCCCGGGGGTGTCGTTAATAGCGAAAAGTCGATCTCATCGAGGGGTGACACTCCTCCACGGTAGATTTCACAGGTTTTAATAGTCGTGAATTTACGATAGGGGATGTCTCCTGTGGTTAGCATCGTTTTCTCTCGAATTGATAAAGAAGATCATCCCAGCATCCAGCTGCATCGTTATCAGAGTCAAATTCATTCGGTTCACACAAAAATACATGTATTAAGATTCCAAAAAAAAATATTAAAAATTTGACAGTATCCAGTATATCTATATATACGTTTTAACAAGTGACGTTGATCATCCTATAAATGTTACGTAATTTCCAAGAGCGACAGCAAGTGTTTCTCTGAGCATATAAAAGCTCTGTACTATATATATATAGTATATCTACATACAGCATCCACATCACAGTATCATTCACATGTCTCCCAATAAATGTATTTGAAGAAAGTAGCAAAAGAAATGATGCGCATTTTCTGGAGTAAAGTGTTGTCCCATGATATTTTCAAGTGAAGGAGTACAGTGAGGTTAGCAAGAAGGGGTTACCGAGGGGATAGTACAGTAAAGGTCTACGAATTCGAAAAGGCAATCTCGTCCTCAGTATTGTAGATGGCGCCAGTGTAAGACGTCTATACCAAAGTACAGTATACCCTGTATACGACGTATAAGGTATACGAAGAAGTGAATCGACGCTTCACGAAGAAAATCCAAGGTAATTGAATACCGACGCCTCTCTTTCTCTCTCTCTCTCCTATCTTTCTTCGATTCTCAGCTGAAGCCATCCCGATGCCAGACCGTCCTTCCTTCTCCTTTCACGTTTCTCTATATATATATACATCTATCGCGAATCCCTTCTTCGACGTCTTTATCCCGCCTTCCTATCCTCGTAAGCGTTCCCTTCTTTATACCTAGTGGTCGACTCCTATGCTGTACACCACCCCCCAGGGAGGCAGCAGCCTGACAGCGGGGAGCGCACAATCCTAAGGAAACTTGCTACGGTTCTGGCCTAGAGTCGTGTTCCCCACTCGTGGCGCTACCAGCGTCCCGACGGTGCTCCCCTCTCCCACACCCCATCACTCACCAACGCGGACTTGTAGCTTTCAATAAAAATGTAAATATGGCGGCGAGGAACGAGCCAATGACAGCGCTACATCGACGGCTCGCTCGCGCTTCCCTCTGGGTTTCGCGAGAGGGTGGACCCTTTCAGGGACGAGGTGGAGAGGGGGTTAGAGGTTGTCAAGGATCGGGGAGAGGCTGTTACCTATAGATATCAGCGATGGTTAGGGGATGAAAACCGAGACACGAAGTCGAGGAGCCGCTCATTGGGAGGGTTCTGTCTTTTTTCGTTTATTTTTTTTTTTATTGTATTTTCTTTTACTGTCTCTGTCATCCTTATACTCTCTTGGTAGACACTGGCGCCTACTCTATCACTCTCTTATTCTATCGCCCTTTTATGCTATCTCGGTATCACTTTGAGAGCGTCACGACGCAGGAACGACGCAGGTGTCGCAAAGCTCGTCACGTCTAGGTTTCGTCGGTACGCGGTTACCCATTTTTTTTCTTCCACCCTTCTTCGTTTGGCCACCCTCTGGGCTTAGCGGCGCGACTAAAACCCCTCTCAACGAGGCGTCGGGACGTCTCTCCCGTGCCTTTTTTATACCCCTCTGTCTCTCGACTCTGCACGCAGTGACTGTGCGCGGTGGTCGACGCCTCGTTAGGACCTTGATGGAGTAAAGCTGTTTTTCGGCAATTTTAAAATCCCACTAACGAGCGACGACAATGGCGGATGGGATGTTTTGTCCGTGACGTGGATCAACCCCTTTCGTTATCACATCCCTTATCCACTGTCTCTATACTTTTTTTTTAAGATACCAAATACCAAAAAAAAAGCCAAAAGGAACCTACCTTGACTTGTGACTCGGACATCCCCAGGGCATAAGCAAGCTTAGCTCGTTCAGGACCAGCCAGATACTTGGTCTGCTCGAACGTCTTCTCCAGGGCAAATATCTGCTGTCCACTGAAGGTCGGCCTCGTATGCTTCTTCTTACCACCCTCGTGCTCACCACCACCACCCCCGGCAGCCCCTGTCATCGCTTGCTGACAGCCAAGCTGTTGCGACACTGAAAAGATAAAATAAAAAAAAATTTTCCAAAATGTCATTTCATAGGTCTATAAAAAAAAAATTTTTTTTTTTTGAAAATCGTCTAACTCTATAATTATTATTTCAGTTCAAGTACGAAAATTCTCCAGGACTCGCAGTACGTGCTAGGTGGTCATCCCTATGCACAGGGGGGGTGGAAATACAGCGCAACCAAAGGGAATCAAGGGCGACTGAGCCAGCCGAGTAGGGGGAATAGCGTGGGACTTTAATTTAATAAAGCAATTTGTAACGGAATACGGAACGAGGCAATAATGGCAGACCGGCCTTGAGAGGGTTCTAACGAGCTGCTTACCACATTCCACCCTCCATTCCCGATACGCAAAGGTACAGTAGGCAGTCAAGCCTACCACCTATTCGACTAGGTACCTAACATAGGTAGACAGATAGGCAGATACGCCCACCCCTGTAATATTCATCCATTCAATCTTTGCGGGCAGAACAACCTCCCTTAATACCACGTATGGCAATGATGGCCGCGTTCTTGACACGTTCAGTATCTTTTCTTTATGTTTTTATCTTGGCAAAATTTTAATCGCTTCTCTTTTCGTTTCCCAATGTATAAAGTCCATCTTGAACAAAGACCAAGGGCTGTTACCAGCTCTCTTTCATGGATTAAATGCTCGCCAGAATTTCTTTCCCTCTCGCACCAGGGATATCAACGTATATAAATATAAAGAGAGTAAGGGTTGCTCCCGGGGCGCTCGTTTCCACGTGCCCTTAATTCTGGCCGATCGACGTTTTCTTGATATATATATATATATATGTATCATATGAAATATTATATACACTCCGAGAGATATATGCGCCATCCCGATGCCAGACCGTCATCATATATCTATATGCACCTACTATGTATGTGTACAGTCATGTGTACACTTATGCGTCCTGCCAGGGAGCAGTTAAAATACCGACGGAGTTATTCACGTAAGTGAAGAAAACCAAGAGGACATTCAGATCCTATACTATTCGGTAAGGGTTGGTCGGCGGTGATGGCAGGAGGGTAGTTTTGTGATATTGAATATGATATTCTAGATCCAACGCCGCAGCAAACAGACTACCACCGTTCCACCCTCTTATTCCTCTCATATATATATATATATATGCATATATATGTTTATATATATATATGTATATATAGATATATCATCAGAACGTCCTTCCTTGCACCCTGCCACATGTGTTACCGCGAGGGCTGATCTATGCTTTTAAAAGGGGATGCCCGGTCTTCTATGTCGCGTGTTACTTTATACGCGTGATTTTACGCCCTCTCATGGTTACCATAAATGTTATACGTCTACGGTATTTCGGTTCTCTCTTTTTCATCTTATGGACTTTATAGAAACCCTTGGATTTTTTGTCGTTTTAAGGGTTGCTTCTGGGATGGGTTTGTATTTTTGAATTTTGAGGTTACCGTACTTCATACTGACTGATGGTTCTTGTGGTGTGTATTCCTTGGTTTTTTTATTAATTAATTTTTTAATTAATAATACTCACGCGAGTGCAATCGCGCCCTCCATGCTAAGGGATCGCTGACTAATCCTTGGAGTCCTGGCCAATACACGGCAGGATGTCGAGGTTCTGTTCTTTGTTGAAATTGACCCATTCCTGGAAATAAATAAATGGGAGTCTTAGAGAGTTAGAATTAATATGATACTTTGTTGTAATTGATTATTGATATATTAGATATTTCATTTGGATGAGTGTTTAATATTAATTAGAGTTTTATGTAAATTTATCAGTATTCCTATGTGGCTTTTGGTCTGCTCCAATGTAAAACAAGATATTCCGTCTGCCGTCGCTTAGGTGCTTATCTCAACCGACGACCCATTCAATAATCAATTGCGGATTAATAAGCAATAAACACCATGTGTACGTTAATTAATTACGATTCGGATTAATCTAATTCAACAGAACCAGAAACCAATAGATACTTTATTACAGTGTTATTATACTCTCTGTATAGTATAATACCAAATACTGAATACAAGACCGAAATATTAAATGTAGTATACAATTGTAATTAAACAAAAATCTTTTTTAATTAATCATCAACTTCTGATTACTTAGTAATTAAAAAAAAAAAATTATGTAAAATTGTTTTTTTTTGCTAAAAAATTTGTTTTATCTATATAACAAAAATTAAGTGTAACCCAAAATTATGTAGAATTCACAAACCTGAGGAGGCAGTGAAACCAGCATGCATCGCGTAACGCGGTGCAGTAAGTGGCTGAGGATGAGGCGCTGGAGGTAACCCATGCGACGCTGAAACCGGTGCCTGAGGATGAGTAGCAGCAGGTCTCGATAGTATGGTATCGATACCATGGGGATTGCTGCCGACGGAAGTGATGGAGGTAGCAGGTGAGTGTTTACCACTTCCTGTCGGGGAAGCTTGACCCTGCTGTTGATTACCAATCTGTCCAGTGATACCAGAAAGCTGAAGACTCTGTTGCTGCTGCTGATGCTGATGACTCCTCTCAGCCATGGAGTGAAGAGCAGCCAGAGGTTGGTTGCCGAGCATACCACCGCCGGCGGCGCTCAGATTAAGAAATTGGAGCACGTGCGGAGAAGCTGCCGCATGGAAGTCATGAAGCCAGGGTGGCCTAGGTGGTGGCGGTGAATGACTGGAGGGTGGCGGTGGCGAACAAGAGCCCAAGGACGATCCTGCCGATGAACTCCTTTCGCCTTCGAGATGGCTACGTCTATGAGCGTCGCTCAAGGACGACATCGTCGCACCGTCCACGACTTCCGGATGCTCTGATCGCGCGTTCTCTTGCGCTACCAAAGCGGCGGGCTCACCCTCGCAATTCTTAGTCAGGGAGCACACCATCTCGCACCACGCATAATTCGAAATTGGACGAAAAATA
This sequence comes from Hartigia nigra, assembly GCA_031001745.1. NCBI lineage: Eukaryota > Metazoa > Arthropoda > Insecta > Hymenoptera > Cephidae > Hartigia > Hartigia nigra. Next base: position 486,385 of record JARPRG010000363.1, read on the forward strand.
GTCGAGACTGTCCTTTTAGAATTTTTGTTTTCACCCGCTACGATGCAACCCTTTATAAACTGTGTACCACTATAGAACAGCGTTATACGGTCAGTATATTATTGGTCGAATAAATCACGATAATTGAATTACAGTATGGCGCCCTCTTCAGATAATTATACTCTTATGGATGTATAAGAGATGAAAAATCACTGTACACTATACCCCTTCGTCTCTGATTAAATATATTGTATAATAATATATTAGGTGTTATGTATTCACTAGATATTTGGAAACACCTTCAATCTCTAGTAACATCCTTCCGAAGTCATCATATACAGGTCCCACCACTTCACTGTCACCAAAAAACTTCACTTATCTTCATTCCTACTTTTCACATTCCCCTTCAACTTTTTCAATTTTTTCGAATTTTATTCCTTTTCTGGGATCTGTCACAATCCCACTTTCCGGTTTTATGCGCTTCTTCGACTGTCTCCCAGCGACACTGGTGATTCAGGATAAACACAGCGTGGCACACGAAGATGCCAATACGATACGTGGAAAGACGAAGAAGAAGAAGCAGTTCGTACTCGTCCCGGAGCACGTCCGTGAATGGAATGCGAGTCGAGCGTAGCCAGTGGAACCCACTCCTCAGGGTAGATCGAGTCCTTCTCCAGGTCCTGATAGGTGGGAGCACCGTGGTATACCAGTGGTGAAGTGGGGCTTTTAGGAGGAGAGCACACCAGCTCACGATATGGACCGTGGGACGGATGAACGCAGAAGGGCGGAACCACGGCAGGATTGGTTGTCAAGTGCTGCTCCACCGGAAGGCGAACGTGCTTCTGGGCGGGGCCTCTCAATCTCGCGTTAGCTTCTTGTTAAGCGTCTTTCATTGTGTGTTTAAACTCGTAATTTATGATCCCGACTGAATAAAACAAGAGCAGCCCTGCTGGCCCTGGGGCTTCGCCTCTCTTGGCTTGGCTAGCAAACTGGACTTGGCTACCGTCTATATGGCTGCGTATATATACAACGTATCCTACAGCGACTTACACCAAGTACTGGAGGGAACCTATTCCAGGAGTCTGATTCACACTTTACCTACGACCATGTATGTTACTTGAACATATGTGGATACTTGCCTCTGAGCGCTGATACTAGGCTTCCTTTCGTCCATACTCTAGTATCCGTAATCCAGTTTCAGTTTCATTTTGCATACAGGATTTTCTATTATGATATTATTATTTTAAACTCTATTATTTTTTTACTTAACAATCAATCATTTTACCTGATAATTTTGGCAAAGTGGGAATGATTTAAAATATTCATTTTATATATCATAACAGTAATCCGCGCTCTGTATCACGCTGTATCTAGGTCATATGTATATCCAAAAGATCACGCGATGACCCATGAATCTTTTTACACTGTAAAATTCAATTGTTCATTGATAACTGAATTTACCGACTGTCATTTGACACGTTTACAGTACGGAGCATGGCGCAGTATACATATATATATAATATATATATATGCATCCATCCCCAATGGTCCATTCGTATATACCAATGTAATTGAGACCTAATTTTACGGCACATCAACTTTTATTAACGACAGGGAAAGAAGGAGAGTTTTCGCGAGAGCGACAAAAAGGTCCCAGGTATAGTAACTAACATATATAACGAATCCGGTGCGTTATAAACGCCCGGGTACAGGCGGCTCCATTATAATGACGTTCTATTATGACGACGATGACTATGACGATGATTATTGTGCAGCGAGACGAAACTCCTGGCACAGTCAGACAGTGAATGACCGAGACTTACTGATGCGTGGATAATCATAATCGCGAACCCCAACGTGTCAATTTGTACGAGCAATACGAAACCGCCCTTAGTAACTTACCGAAAGAACCCCTATACCTATATATATATATATTGCTTCTCATACACAGAAGTCACCATTTATTTTTTTTTATAAACCACGCACCCAGGGACTAACTGGATCCTAATTATTTCGTTGGGAATTCAGCCGGCATATATCATTTCTCATTTTATTATACATATATATTCCAATGAGAGTCGTAATCAGACATAGCGTTGATGTATAATTATAACGTCAAGAAATTCATCTGCACGAGGCCATGGCTTTCGAGGACTTTTCCATCGTTATTATTGTCCTGTCGCTGCTACACGTCCTGACGTGAAATTTAACGTTAATACTGTCCAAATACGACAGACAGCAGCTTTTGACACGGATACTGAAAAGGACCAGCTGCATTCTGTTTCTCTGGAATATATATATATATATATATATATAAGTCTATAGTTATACTGTGCCATTATATACTGGACTAGAACGTACAGTAGCGTAGAAACCTTCAAGTCAACGAATCTCTTTTCCAGCTATCGCTCATCCTACACACAGGATATTCAGTCGAGCGTTATATTGGCCCATTCAGTAAATTCGCTCCTCGTGACTCCGGCACGGGCTAACCTACTACTATTCCACCCTTCATTTCATCCCTTGCGTTTCCCTTTCTACCGGCGGTTATTACCAACAGTACCGCCAACACGGCCACCATAGTCACCATAGTCAAGGTAAATACCGTGGAAGACATTTTACAGATTTTTTTCACGGTTCTAAATAACCGGCATGATATTTTCTTACTTACAATATAATATCGTTAATGCACAGTGAATCGAGGGTGTAGAAGGTGACTGTAATTATTTTGTAGATTTTTAAATAGCGTAAGGGCTCGTTCACACTATTTGTAATATGTAACGTGCATCACCGCAATGTAACGAACGTACCTGGTGGGAATAAAAAGGACGTAACAAGGAGACGGGAAAAAAAGTATAGGCCGATGCGTCAGTGTCATCGGGCAATGAGGAATTAATGACGTCGAGTCGCGGCTTATATAATAACCAGTCGATGATGGATCGGTACTGTGCGTGCGCGGAGAACCGGCGACATTATTGCGGTTGATAGTTTCTAAGTTTAGGGACGTATTACCGATCACACGTGTTGGCAGATGCGCTTCTGTACACTTTTTATACGTGAGATACTGAGGCTATATATACTCTAAATGAAATTTTAAACAGCTATATATATATATATATATATATATTGTTCGGTTTTATATGTATAAAAAATATAATCACTCACAATGACTGAACAGGTAATTAAAAAGGTACTTCGTATATATCTATAGTGAACGTGGAATGACGAACCGCATGACTTTTCGTATAAAAAGATGAATTTTTATTTTTCTCATACTGCCACGACTGACTTACCTCATTCAAGATGAACAGTCCAATGTACTCCGTTTCTACAGATCAAAAGCTTTTGTATATTTACTCAATGGGTATATACGTGCCCTCAACTTCCGCCGTTTCACGCACTTACAAACGGACCCGAGAGATTCCGCATTCAGGTAACCTCGAAAAGAAGGCCTATAGAAGAGAGGAGCCCAAATTTGGACAAATTAGTCGAGAGACTGCCTACCAGAAGTATGGATCCATTTTTGAGAAATGACGAATGCTAGTAGTAATAGGTATCGGTACTAAGATTGACGTGTCTCCATAGTAAAAGTGGAACAAGTTAGTTCGTAGAGTAGTCGCTGTGTGACGCCCTGTTCCTTTTCCTGGAGAAAAGTAAGTCTGCTTTCCAAGACTATCCGTAGTCGATGGTACCTATTGAGAATGCGCGAACGTGCGGGTGGTGAGAAGGTGACGTCGCGTGACGATTCGAATATTATTAAAAAACGGGGCACTAATTTAATAAGCGTCTCCCTCTCTTCACGGCTGGCTGTCACAGCGCAGATGTGGCCGCCGCTCGATCCGTCGAGGCTTAATACGACGAGCCCCTATATTTCACCTAGCATTATCATCCTTTTTTCCAAGCTCATTTTACGACCTGTCGACTGAGCATTAATAACGTCCCGTCCGCCTACAATAATATCGGGTATTTTTATTACGGGACACCTTTCTTCGTCTCTTACTTCCTTCTTCTCTCGTTCCTTATCTCAATGGTGTATACTTCACGACTTAGAAGATTATTCACGTCTGACTGTCCTTTCGATGGACTATTTTGACTTCTTGTTCGTTTGTCAATGGCCGATTTCCAGGTACCGATTTTTATGTTTGATTTTATCTAATATTTTTGCGCCTCACCTAACGCGCTGAATAATTATATGGAAATACGTTTTCGGCATACGTAATATTTATTTCAGGTTAGTTTTTTTTTTTCTTCTTCGTTCCGTGCTACAAAGACGCCCAGATCCTTTTCTCAATGACGCAAGAACATCCGGTGGGATGCTTTTCTACTGTTTGACTTTTACCTGGATATGACTATGACTATGGGTGACTATATCTGTTTGTATTTTTATGGGTGCACGATACATAGCTACGCGTAGAGCCTTGCTACTTTCTCGCATTTATCGAACCAGTCAAAAGGAACCTGGCTCCTCCATGGCGAATAATACTTTCACCCTCTGTTTACACTTCTCAGGATTTATAGTTCCAGCAGTGATCGTACTCTGTCGTTAGATCGCTGGTCCATGATCCTCTCTGAGAACTGGTGAGAAAAAAAAAAGTAAAAAGAAATGAATCTATCGGAAAATATTTGTAAAAAAAAAAACAAAGAATTACGTACACATTGTTACACAAATAAACTATAGAGAGTTGTTATATCGAATGTTATATACACTTCAAAGCACGTATTACGACATGGGACGTTTTAAATACATTGACGCTGCGGTAACCGCGTTACGCAATGCGTAAAAATGCCCGGTAATAAATTCCCATTATCCGTAAAACTACGATAAATCAACGTCAACGTCGTCGCGGACGTTGCAAACATTTGCGCGTGACGAGTCCTCGCGTAAATCCGCGATGCTCGCAGAAAATCGACAACCGCCAGTCGGCTCCATATAAAACGAAAATCCGTGCGTTTACTTTATAAACCAAAGTCACCCTTTGACACGGCCCTGATACTAGTCAATGGTATAATATTATACAACCAACTACTAGTAAAACATACACCATGCACCACAATTAAACGCTCCTGCAAAATTGTCTATACGTATAAATACAGGTTGTTACAAACGAATAATTTTATAGACAAATTTTTTAATCATTTAATCTCAAGCAATAATCTGTCAGGGGTTGATTTTCGAGGAAGAATATAAGGGTTAAATTTTGTTTTACCACTAGAGTCACAAAGGGCAACGCAATCGGATACTCAGAGTCGAGAACCAAGAGAGACGCTCGTAACAAGTAGACGTCGGCGTCGGCGTCCCACGCTAATTAATTGCATGATTAAACAGACAGAGTGAGCCCGCTCTCCTCCGCCTTGTACAATATCTCATTGGATTACAATGCGGAATGGGGTAGATAATCTTTAGCCCTTGTGCGTGTGCCATCCCCATGGTAGTCCAGGGGCGTGGCCAGTAAGAATATATTTGCGCATTTCGAAATTTGCATCGTGGGACAATCATATATATGCATATATATATTTTTTTATAATAACATGCATACAAATCAAGGTTGCTTCTTTACATTAGAACGAATTCTAATAACGTATCTAAAGTACCTTCGACTTAATTCCTGTAGGAGTGTATGACCTACGTATAAACCTAACGCCATTTTTATATATAAGGAACCGCATTCGATAGGTCGTCTATAGAAGGGCTGCACCCTTATTGGCTCATTTGTCCCACGGGAGACATATTTACATTTTTATTAAAAACATTTACAAGTCCACGACGAGGACCGTCGCCACGTTCCCGTCTGACGCGACATTCAATTATCTTGGTAATCCCACAATTATAGTCAACGGATTTACTGCGTCCTCTATCCCGTCAACGTTATGTCCTCTTTCCAGTAGCTGCTTCGCCAAGTCGTCTTATATATCCCAACGAGAGAATTTTGTGGTCAGGAAGGATCTACGCATCAAATAAAAAAGTTACTAGAACTTCAATCCTGAGAAGCAATAATGACGTAAGTATATACATATATATACGTACAGTAATAAAATTGGATTTGATGTCAAACCTGATACAGAGTACCGGAAGTAGTGAGGATTTTTGTGACAGTCGCGTTTAGACATATTGGTTCTAGCAGTGATACCAATACTGATCTTGGACTATGAAATACTAGTGGACAGTTGGTACAGAAAATTGGGAAGTATCGATGTTATTTCAGGCAATCCGCGTGGAAAATATTCTGCGGATTCGATTGGTCGAGGTTGGTATGAGGTTTATATCTGTGGGCAAACGTAGCGGTATGGAGCGAATGATTGGTAGCCCTGGAGCAGTCACATGTTGGTTTATGTGTTTCCCACTAGCGTTTGTCCGATGCCGCCGACATTCTAGGGAATTTCACAAACTGAACGTTATATGTGTATAGATATAATCGTATACGTTGTTCGCACACTCCCTGCTATCTATTGATCTGTATTTTAATTATACAAGCAGGGGTACCATGATAAAGCTATACCCGCACCCGTTACGCAACGTAGACAAACCGAATAAACTGAAACTCATAATCTTGCCACGGGTAATAATCATATCAGAGATATTCCGTCCGTGATTCTGAAATCAACTACGTTATATATATATATATTCCCTTATGTCATAACGTTTGATTGCTAGGAACATTTGAAAAGTTCTTATGTTAATAAAGGCGGGAATTTTGAATATTTCTTATAGTCCATGACTATAAGAATCTACGTAGAAAGTCCACCCCTATCACAGTATCTGACTTTCTCTACCCTAAGAATCGCTGACTCCTTTTGGGAGATTCTCGTTCCTTTTTTTTTCATCCCTCTTCGTCCTCCCCTATTTTTGTTGGTTTCATGGGTGGTATCTCACAGCCCTCTCGACACCCTTTGGTTCCCTCGCTCGAAGGAAGCCGCCGATGTAATCCCGGATTCAGCACTCAATTTGGTGCGTTACACAGCGGTTTGTACGCCCCAGCTAGCTTTCCTCGACACGCTGGTCGTGGTTCTCTACCCTCTCTCCGGTTGGCGCTCGTGCTCTTCTCCTCTAGTGTAACCCTTGCGAGTGAGTGAGACGGAGCCCCCACCCCTTCCGGTAGAGACCGTAAGGGTAGGCGCAACCCCCGTAAGTACGGGACAGGCGTCCCCCGTCCGTATTTAAATTAGATTAGATAAGTTAGTCAATGCGGTATTCAAAGTAAAACCAGGGATTTCGTGTCGGGGCCTCGGGACTCACCCCTTGCGGAGGGATGAAATTATTGTTGGTTAGGAGTCCCGATCATCCCTCTCCGAGCATTTTCCATTCCTGTAGAAATGTATCCATGGATATTTCTCAGGACCTCTCTCCATCACGATCATCCCTTAACTTTTTACACTTTACTCATCCACCCTCCCTCCCCCCCTCCTACATCCACTCCTTGTACCCCTGCTCTGATTAAAATTATACGTATATTTTTCACTTTGATAAATTGTCTAATTCGAACCTCATGACGTCATTAAATTATAATATCCAACATTATCATAAAAATATAATTTTTATTTACTTCTTAGTCTATTTCCTCCATCGTCCTCCTACGTCTGGAAGCCGAACTAAAGCGTTCTTCTGGGCGCAAAAACAATGGACGAGCAGAAAGAAAATCGAGTTGGCGAATGGGCGAGTAGCGCCAGTGGCGCGGCGGTGCGGGAGCCGCCATAAACAAGTGCTTACCGCAATCTAATGCGTCTGTAATGGCTCGAGCTCCAGTATCTCCCCCAACGGCCCCACTCGCTGGCACGATTTAATTACTATGTAAATGTCGCACTCCCCAACCTGTCCGCCCTCGAGAGCGTACTCTCTCTGCTACACGGCAGAGCACCAGGTCCTCATCTACCCAGCATCCTGTCGCCCGATGTCCTTAATTACTTTATACGTTATTATAGCCCAGCAACTTCAGCAACGAGTGTTCAAGCCTGTATACTCTATACTCCATATCGCATATAGGTAAAGACTACACTAGACTCTATTTTAATCCTTTGCACCCTTAATCGAAAGAGCTTTGCCTGGGAAATTTTATTAAATATTTTTTTTCGATTCCACCCCAGTATTCTTATTTGACCCTAAAATTCGTCTTATGGGCCTAATATTTTTAAGGGATGATTGGAACCTGTATTAATAGATTTTTATATGTGTGGCATCCCCCCACTAAAGCTTTTTACGATGAGGGAGTTGCAGTTGGGTTTAATTAACCAGTGGCCATAGCTGCATACTACGGGGATGGAGGATGAACCCATAACGGGTCATATATTCGCAGTAAACAAGTCACTCGTCCCGGTTCTCGGCTCCTGCTGGACCATGGGTACCACTGTCATGACAATGCCATTGTCATCGGGACTAATTAGGGAGAAGTGTTCAATCTTGTCTGGCTTCCTTCCTTTATCGCCCTATTCCTAGCTTCACCCCCCACCCAACTCCGTCAAGCTTAGCATCCCTTCTTGGATTAATACCCACTGATAAAATGCTAGATAACCACCTATACTATCTGCTACCCTTAGACTACGGTATAGGCGCTAAATAAAGCGAGAATATTTGTAAATTATTCCTCAAGTATATTAACATGTAAAATTAATAATTTTTTTTGAGACATTTTAAAATCTTATAACCCCCATGACGTTTAAGGAAAATCTTTGTTGTTTATATATAGTATACACATAAAAAAGATGTTTGTTCTCTGTATAATATTGTAATATATTACAGATTGAATTCTGGCAGAGAAGCGAGGGATAAGAGAATGGTAGAATGAAAAAGGATCCTATCCAAAGGAGGTCCTTGACCGATCGGATAGGGGAAAACAATTTAATCGAAGACCCTCAGGAAAATACAGATGGCCTGGGCTGTCCGCAGCGGTCCGATAATGTGGCATCGAAAGAGGCTCCCAACTCGCCATGGCCAGTTTGTCAGATTCTGATGTACCTAAGAGGGTCTCTGGCTCCTTTTCAGGACAATTTGTCTCGAGCACGCACAATGGACAAATATCGTACTAGCCGCCATTTCCGACCTAACCAATAGTATAGTAAAGGACACCAGGTAACTTTCACTTCACAGGTAGACAGGTATACAGGTATGTAGGTATACAGGATATATGGATAAACACTTGAATATAAACTTCAGGATATGGCACTGTATATTACTAGAACGTATATATTACTAGTTCGGATTGTCAGTAAAAAAAAAATAGAAAAAAATAATTTTTCAAGTAAACATTATCAGCACGAGATAATCGCAGACGTAATTTCTTCGGTTATCCGTCTTGCTTCATTCGTCATTCCTGCTACTGCCATAAGATGTAAAAAAGATGGTGGATCTTGTTTTTCTACCCTCCGGAGACTACAATTTCCTAATGTTCATCCATCTGTCCCATCTTAGCGATATCGTCTGATTAGATTCTCCGCTATCGAAGACCTGACACCCAATTTTTTTTTTCCAAGTCCTTACACCGCGCATGCGTAACAGAAAAAGAAGAAAAAAAAAGTGCACTGCAATAGAAACTCAATTTCAAAATTGATAGAAAATTTTCGTAATATTTATCATAGCGTTGAAACATAGGTACAGTGCAGTCAAGAAATAGTGTGATAAAATTTCTATGATACACTGCACTCGTGCGTTGTGTATCCAACTGGCTCGTATACCTTACCAATATTTCTGCACGCTACTGTACTACAGGCGTGATACGATAAACGTGCATCAGCAGGTTGTATCGGCATGGAGGTTCGTTAATCGTTGTAAAAGTCGCCGGTTTTAATCCAGCAAATGAAAGTACAAATCACGTAGAGTGCTCGGCAGTGCGCATGAGCAATGAAATGCGAATAATAACGAGGCGAATGAAGAGCCGAGCATTTATCTTAATGGCGTCATCGTGATGCGGCGATTAAAAGGCGCCGTGACTATAGATCAACGGCGGTTATTTAGCAAAATGTTAAACAATTACATTAATAAACAGCAGTCGGACGTAGGCGATGCGGAACTGAGAAGTGAGCATCCAGTGAGTGTTGTTGTTGAGTTATATATATATATGTGGGTGGGTTAGTATACAATGTATATACATAGTGAGAATACAGTAGTAAAGGCAACAACCCCTACAGGAGAGTCACTACGGGTTCGTGTGAGGGTTGCGCCACGAGGGTGTTGTGAGTTATGAGTGCTCTGTGATATCAATGCATCAATTTGGCTAAACGAAGGATTAATTTAATAACAAGTCAGCAGGGGGATCGCGAGATGATCTATAGACAAGGGGGAGAAACATTGTACATATACTGTTCAGGGTGATAGAAAGAAAAAAACGGATAGAGGGAGAAGAAGGGATGAAAAGTATACGACCGTCTTTGAGAATTTTGTAAAAATTAAGCCAAAAGAATTAGGGGTGAAAAGTAGTTCGTTAACTTAGTTCGCGGTAAATGATGAGAAACAAATTTTTTTTTATCTCCAGAAAATTATAAGGGTTATACCGTTCCTTGTGCTTGTACAAGGGATGTTTTTTTTTCCTCCGATCGTAAGTAATAGTTGGAAATAGGTGAAGGAGGTATTGGACAGGGTGTTGGCAGTGTCCAGATTTGACGTAAGTATGATTGAGTCGGCGGTGACGCGTAAGGGTAGTAAGGTAAGGGGGATGCTCTGGGTAAGGTTAACTAGAATTAAGGGTGGTTCTTGTGTTGCGAACGTTTCTCTATTTCGGGACTGGTCTCTAGCCCTCTGAGCAAATGTAACGTTGCCTTCGCGACGCATCATCTGCACGCCCTGGATCGGATAGGGGGTGTCTCTCTGTAACAGCTAGGGGTAGCTGTCCTAGGCCAGCTAGGCTAGACTAGTTGTAGGGAGACAACAGGGTGGATATCAGTTTCATCGTGGCGTAATGTTACTAAGCGACAACTGCTCTCGCACCCTCTATCTGTCATGCCAATTTAACCATCCTGATTCCCACCCCCTAATACTGAGCCACTACCCTTACCGATTTCACGTACGTATTTAGGGTTCGACACGGATGACAGTATTTGATATGGTTTTCCTATTTTACGGGATTTTCTTTCAGTGGTTCGGATTCGTGGATGCCTGTGTGTATATACATATATATGATTCTCTAGGTTTTTTTTTCTCTTTTATCTCTGGCACAGCAACGAGAACACCGAGAGAGAAGGAAGGAGAGAGAATAAAAAGGTGAACTGGGTGTTATTCACGTAGAGAATCTTATTAAATCCAACGACTTCTATAATGTATCACTGCGTCCTGTCAAAATAATTTACGCCCCTTGTTTTATGGCAGTATCGTAATCCGTGACAATGGAATTTCTTTCACTATTTCGTAAAGCCCGCTCTTAGATTCTCTATATCCCATTAGCGTTAACTATACGAACCCATATATAACAACTGCATAAGCAGTACACGTTACTTACCACGACTGATCTATCTAAATAAATAAGTTACGATAAACAAAAAAGAAAAAACAAAATTCAGTGTTAAATTATAGAAAAAAAGTAATCATTAATTGAATCTTACAATACCGTACCTTCTCGATAAACAGTAAAATATTTAAAAAACGTTTATAAATGCTTTTCTAAAATATTGATCACAACCGAATTCTTATCACGATATTAGAGAAACGGTGTATCCAGTCTACGGCTAAATGTAAATCAATCGAACATCGTGAGAAAAATATTTCCAGTTCGATGCCAAGGAGAGTGTCGTGTAAGTGTAAAGGGTCCAATGTATAAAGGGTCTGCGGCGACGTAGGTGGAGTAAAAGCTTGAGGCACATTATATCCGTATATAACGGGTAGTTTATAGCATGCCCGTAGCACACAGTGCAGTCACGAATAGATGCCGGGTTTTATCCCCTTCAGTATAAACATGACGGGTTTTACTGTTTGACGTTTTGTTATCTAATTGGTCGTTACTCGTGCGCCGCGAGACCCATTCCATTCCATTCCGTTCCGTTCCGTGCCGTTCCGTTTGCTTCGCATCGTGGCCCATTCAATTCGTGCCCATAACGTTGCTGCCCAGGCGTCATAATTCACCCCTGGCCAGTCACTGCATTTACTGCACCCTGCCCCTATTTCAGGAATCTTCGGTAAGGCATCCCGAGGTCCTCACGCTAATTTTATACTGCTGCTCGGACAATTAACAATGCGACACTAAAGTGTTAATCATATTGTTAGAAACGTGGAATGCGTGAAAAAAAGATTTCAAAATTTTACTTACGTTGGAATCGCTGTTATTCGTTTAATTAATTAGCATTTTGCGCCTTTACTTGAATTCTTTGGTACAGGGTAGTCAGTAGAATGTCCATACTGGTAAGTAACAGTAATAACGACGATAAAGGGACTAATGAAGATAGCGGAAGTAGATAACCAAAGCGATATTGAGCTACTGATAGGGATTATGATGATTGCGATGGTAATGATGACAGGAGTGATAGACACAGGAGAAAAGTAATATGCGTCACATAAAACACGATATTGATATCTTCTCTGTCGATTCAATTTGAAACGTTTCATTCGAAAAAACCAAAATAAAAAACAAGGCAAGGTATCCATGTTGGATTGCAAGACTTAATATGGCCGCACGTGCAAGTAATAAAGCGTGGAAAAAAACTATTCCTGACGATTCCATCAAACTATCTCTAGCTCTTTTCCACTCCATCTTTCACTATTTCCACGATATACTTTGGCTTCCTTCACTTTTTTTTTGCTCGCGTTCCTCAAATTAAACGGACGCCAGAATTGGGCTATTATTTGCTGCGGTAGGTAAGAGACGCCAGGAGAAAAGTGGCGGAGGGTAAGAAGAGCGCAGTGGATGCAGCGAGGCAACGTAGAAAAAGAAGGAAATAAGAAAGGGTAAGAAGATAGAGCAAGAGCGTGTAAGTAAGCAAGAGGACAGTGAAATGGCGAAGGCATCTACTGAGGCAGCCAGCCAGTCAGGCAGGCAGGCAGCAATATCATAAAGTAAGTTTGTGGCGTGGATGGTCGCCTCGCGCTCCTAATGGACAATAACTACGATATACTGCCTCATCCTGGCTCGGAAGAGGAAGCGGCGACTCCCTCTGTTTCTATCGTAGGCAACTCTAAACGGAAAGTGCCATCGTGCCAGTTTATCTGGCTAAGTATCAAGTGCTACTTTGGCAGCGGTTATTGCGACTGTTTTCATGGCCTATTCTTACATGCCGCACTGTTACACTATGCCTGACACTTATTGGTACTACGATTACCTGCAGTGACGAACCGAAGCTCCTTTAACGCTGGACGAAACGTCTTCGGCATCCTTCGGTTAACATCGGCTACGATCATCGTGGCTCCTTTGACATCACGTGACGTGACCATATGCCGTGTTAAATTACGTGGCTGTTCATAAGGATAAAACTGGACAAAGTTATCGTGTATTTTTATTATATTAGTCTAGGTATAGTAGAGACTTTGGTAAACATGACGATTATATCCCACTGGATTCAGAGGTTATGTAACTTTCGGTACAGACTGTAAACTATTATGACGTTATCTAAAGTATGTAATGACAGTTAAGTTATTTATATTCTGCATGATATATATCGGTGAGGAATGGATGAAACTCGGTAGCAATCGAAGTATTTTCTTTTTTGGATCTCAAGGATTCTACGCGAGAATGATACGAGTAGGATATGGCGTCGTCGTACTCAAGGAATATCGGTGGTGCTTGGTACCAACAAATAAATCAGGACTGGTGCCACCCTGTGTTCAGATATCTCAAAGCTTTCTCGGCCCTTCCACCGTATCCAGATGGGGATCGATTGACCTCGCGGTTCCCCATGTCTTCTGTTCTCTGCGAATTTTCTTTACAGTGAAAAGAAAGCGTGGGGTTATGGGTGTCTGGATTGGGATCAGAATCTGGATGGGGATTGGGATCAGGTGGGTCGGCTCTACTCGGCTATGGTCGGTCACACTCGGGACTCGGAGGATGGGACGGGACTGATAGAGAGATGGTAAAAGAGATGGCCAGAGAGACGGATATACAAAGGACAGGAAGAACGCACGTAACTCGATGTAATATTTTACGTAGCATCGGGACACATCGACGTTTGATATTTTTATGCGGTGGCGCCACTGTCGTGAGATTTACGAGGCAGATACGCGATCACAAAATGGCCGACACTAAATCAAATATGGTGCATCGGAAAACATTCGACATTATTATTGGGACTTTTATTGGTTCGATGCCGATAAAACAGACGTATGACGTAATTTTACGCGAACGGACGCTTCGACGTTTCCGTTTCTAAATATGTATGGTATAGATATATGACGCAGGGTTTGACAATATTCTACACAGGTACCTATGTGTTTACGTATTCAATATGGCTACCTGCATGCTGGTGGGTTACCTGTATCTTTTTTGTCTTTTATGATCGGTCAATTTTATCGCGATACTACAGTCATTGTCTACAACGGACCCTTCGTAGTATAAAAGTATCCTACGGAGACAGCAGGAGAAGCCGTTCTGGCGTTGTTCCTCTGAGAATTTTCGAATTCCCATTCGAACGGGGAATTACTGTAGTTTTATGGTTTTCTACGAAAAAAAGGAGTAGTACGAAGTAACCTTTGAATTTTTTTTCTCTTTCATATGATTTCTCAAGAGTACTTATTTTTCTCTCCTCTCTCATTGTGCAGACATACCAGTTTAAAAATCCAAAAAAATAAGTAGTCCTCGCTATGATTTTTAATACTGAATAAAGAATTTGCCGTAGCACAAGTGTCTAACCTGTTTGCAAAAATTCTCATGCAGCTTCCATATCCTTCGTAAGGAGATTGGTATTAAATTATGATTCTCCAGGGTGCCATTCGCACCCTCTCCATTGCTGCAGGAAGATCGAAATATCGGTCGTTAGCCCAAAGGACTCGTCAATGAATAGGAAGTGGTTATACTACGCTATACTAAATATGTTTAGATACCTCGCAGGCGTCATTTCCGTTTAACCGAGTTCTGTGAAAAAAATTTGTCTCCAAGGGAAAATTTCCTGTTTCACTTTTTTTTACTATTATTATATATTTTTCACTTTTTTCTTCATAACTTTCCTCTTCTTTCCCCATGCTCATCGACGATGGCAATCGATGGCCCCAAGAGATTTCTTTATTTATTTTATAAACATGACGTCACCTCGCCCGTTGCACCAGACGACAAACGACACTGCACAAGCTGTTATCTCAGCAAACACTCGGAAATATCGAGAATCTTGACGAATCTTCGTTTACTTTTTTTCTCTTCTCTTTTTCCCTCTCCACCTACGTGGGTCTTCCTCTTCTTCGTCTTCCTACACCTATTTCTCCTTCTGTAGCAGCATCCTAAGCAGCTCAGGATCTACAGGTGCTCCCGCATCCTGTATCGATGTCGACGTGTTATTTTTACTTGGAATAATAAGGGTGACATTCGGGCGAGTATCCAATGAAGAGGAAGTTGCCCTCGGGAAATGAGTGGAATCATTCAGATACGTATATAGCATGTATTATTTTATCCCGGTTCGTTCCAAGTTTTGGTTACGCCATTATTATCATATTGACTAACGTAGTCATTATTCAGAAAATGTATATATATGTATAATGAAAATGTATATGTGCGTGCCGTGTCATTGATGAGACTATGAAAAAAATATTACAGGAAATAACAGGATGACGTCTTCTCAATGGATCCAACGAGTGAATATGGATGCGAGTATAAGAAAAAACATTTTAATCCAAAAACGACAGCCAGGATGAGGACAATGGAAAAAGATATTCCTTTAAGGAGTTCTTTTGGGCTCGCGTTAATCTGACCCATTGCGGCCAAGAAATCACGTCGGATGGAAGGATATGGAGTCTGGAGAGAGATACTATATCAAAAGGACTATAGGTGGAGTCCCACGTCGTTCACCCCCATGACACCCCAGTAATAGGCTAATGTCCGACCGGAATGAAGGTTTCGGCTTAAACCTCCTTTTAATCCCTTTGTCGATCAGGGCCGCCATCAAGTCACCACCGGAAACACACTAACCGCTCGCTAGGTCGTCAGGATCCTGGTCAAAGGAGTCAAGAATGCCATTCATCACGTAGCTGGAGTCAAGGGGAATCCCTAGAAAATGCCTATCCTTCCTTTTGGATTCTAGAATGAAATACCAGGAGACGTTCAGGGATCGTGGTGCCCGAAAATTTTTCAAATCATAAAGCCATCCAGGATCTACTATGACTCAGAAAGTATACGTCATGCTTTAAATTGTTTTTTTTTTTTCCTTTTAATTTGAGATCATTCGTGGATCGATCAT
Source organism: Hartigia nigra (assembly GCA_031001745.1). Classification (NCBI taxonomy): domain Eukaryota; kingdom Metazoa; phylum Arthropoda; class Insecta; order Hymenoptera; family Cephidae; genus Hartigia; species Hartigia nigra. The sequence continues at coordinate 502,651 of JARPRG010000363.1, forward strand.
CAATGATATCCAGGTATGTATAAACTATACGGCTACCTGTTCTTGCAGATAAAGTTAGACTCATTTTTTAAATTATTTTCGATCATTAGAATCGTCCGATCCTGGACTCTCCGAGTGGCTATCTTCTATGGCAGTGTGTTCTATCGGAGCTGGCCTAATAACAATAATGAAGAAACTCAACTCTGCACCACCTTTCGACCCTCTCCTTGGCACTAGGACTCTCGTTGGTTCCCTCGGCAGTTCCTCATCGCGCACCCCCACACTTTCATCCTTGGAAGAAATAAAACCGGAGTCGTAAGAGCCGGATGATTAATATCCAGCCGACAGTTTGTGAAGCGAGCGGCCAATAAACGGGATAAAAATACTCGTGAAAAATAGCGTGCTCATTAGGGGTACAGTCACAGATGTGACTGCTACTCCTGCCATCGTCGCTACTCCTGCTGCTGCTGCTGCTGCTGCTATTCCTGCCATCGCGAACTCGTCGAGCCCGGGCTTGAACGGTAGGATACGATCCTAGGTAGGAATGGAGGGTGGCCATCAAGTTGGAGGAGTGGGAAGATTTATTAAAGTAATCAGGGATTATTTTAATATGCCGATGGGTGCGCGCGTACCATTCGTTGTCTTGTTGTGTCACGGGCGTCGCGTGACTTTTTATTACTGGCGCCATTTTCTTTTGTTCTTTCACTATTTTTAAATTTATTATTTTTGACGTTCCAAGGTAATAAGAAATATTACAGCGAACGTTTAATTCATTATTTCCGATGACCATCGCTATAATAACTATTATTTATTTAAATCTTTCTTTTAACACCGTTTTATATATGGTTAACGCGATTATTATGTTATATAATATAGGATAGTTATAAATGATATACTGTATACTTGACTCTGTGACCAAATTTTCGAAATTTTAGTATAAGTTCTTTTGGCTAAAATCCCAAGGATTTTCTCAATGAAAGCTCGAAGTCGAATTTATGAATGAACTCAGCTAGCGTACGGTACGCACCGGGTGGTATTTCACCGACAAAGGCCTTTTTAGGGGGGTGCTTTCAAGGGGGTGGCGCACCTGTCCCAGTTATGCTACGTAGAACCGGTAGTAACTAGCATCCTCCCACTACCAAAGGATCCCATTAGTCGCGTTATGGGCGTTCAGACCGAAACGTCACGTCCGCCGACATTTTATAGGAGACACGAATCCCAAAATGTGCAACAAAGCTATTCAGCAACTCGACAGGACGAAGGTCCTGTTCGCTCTCTTTATTCTGAAGCAAGACTTACCGACTTAGAAGGATCGAACACAGTCCTTAGTTTAAGGCCGCAAAGAAGTATCCTCAGTACATAAAATTTAACTGAAATCCCTAATACAAATTACATAATATCCAACGATACTTATCTTTTACAGAAATATCTATAAAATTATTTAACAAAAATTGTATCCTTCAATTTTTCAAATTGTCTTTAGCACTGTCCTTAACAGATTGTAATCTCGGCGATTAAAAGTAAAAAATTATCCTCTTCGGGTCCCCGTGTTGTTCCACAGCTCGCGCCTGTCTCTATATCCTGCGATGCTTAATATATATAGTTATACCAAGCTGAATGAGTGGTATCCATTTCAAGATGTCTCTGGCTTTTTAAAGGATAAAACAGAAATCGACAGGATCCTCAGGGTCGAGAGAATTGATGGCAGTAACCTCTTCTCCGAATAAATAATCCTCGCGCAATTTTCCATATCCTCCATTGGACCCTTTTCGAACGCGGATAACGTCGCGACGCCTCTTTAGGGAAATCCAAGAAAAATGGACATCCTGCGGTTCTCAATGGCTTTCTTCTTCGTTGCCGTCGACTCTGACGCAGCTGCTGCGCATCCTCGCTAACAGTATCAGTTTTCTCCTGTAAACATGCCTTCTTATCCATGCTACGTAGAGAGGCTTACCTACCGGTAGATCCGGCGACCTACACCAGCGGCGCTACCAACCACCTCCCCCCTAAAGGCACAACCCTCAGTTAGATCCTTCGAGCCCCTTATTCTCCTCACAGGATACTTTTGTTATTCAGAATCTCGTGTGATTGCCTCGATTTGTCTTAAGAAGGGATTTCCTCTCCTCCCCTCGTCCCGTCCCTCCACCACAACCCTCCCCCTCTCGCCCAACTCATCCGACTCCTGTTCAAGGCTGGTGGATCTCGAAGCAGGGATTCCTGCCGCTGGTACTCCTGCCTAGTGAAGGAAAGGGGAATATCAACCAATGGAGCGACGAGTTTCCCTCGAATCCCCGGATAAAGGGGTGGAATATAAGATTATAAGGGGGTTGGTGTGTCTCTGCACTTTTATCCCTCTACACACTTTCCCTTTGTGTTTTCTACTATTTGACGTTTTATCGCGAATCCCTGTGACCTTTTCACACCCTTTATCCTCTCACCCACTTTGCCGCCATGCGTATGACGTATTCAATTATTTCATGATACAAATTATTATTTATATATTTCGATCGACAATCGATCACCGAATACTTGTGAAATTAATGTTTCGCTAGAAAGATGCTTTTACGGGTGATATAAATTTTTTTTTTTAATATTTATCAGCGTATACCTATATGCAACACTGTTCCGTTGACTTTATAAAATTATTGCCGTACAGTATCTGTACACAAAATTATATATATATATATATGTCTAGCGCTATTCAGTAATATCGTTCTCTCTTTCTCTCTCTCTCTCTCTCTCTCTCTCTC